>PNEQ01102267.1:11801-69447 GCA_003012365.1 Medauroidea extradentata | reverse complement strand
GCCAGCTGGGTCTCACACGAGTAGCCTCTCCTAAACCCATGCTGGTACTCCTGCACCCAGTTCTTCTCATCCATCACATCTACTACAAATTTCACCACCAACCTCTCCATTACCTTGCCCGTACTCGATGTGAGACTCACTGGTCTGTAACTGCCAGGTTTTGCCCTGTTCTCTCCCTGCTTATACACCGGTACCACCAAAGCCTCCTTCCACCCCTGTGGTAACTTGCCCTCTACTAACGATCTACCAAACAACACTTCTAAATACCTTGCCATCATGCTTCCACCAAATTTAAGTTCTGCTATTTTGATATCCATGTCTTGTATCGGAAGTACAAAATGCATAAGGCAAAATCATTCTCTGCTGAAAATATTCTGAGGAAACAGCGTTTACATGCAACATAGTTAACTTATAAAAACAGTGCTACTATTTGTATTGGTAAGTAACCTATACAACTGTTGTACCATACAGATATCGATGAAGACTATTAAAATTTTTATAATTCTAGCAGTATGTTTTTATGTTCATGCGATGTCTTCTTTCCTAGATAGGAAAACCAATTTTAATTTTATATTGTGTATAGGGTAATGGAGACCGCAAAATATATATTTTCCTCAAATCTAAGGTACTGTAATTTCTTTATTGACTGGAGAGTAGATGGTCAAGCATTGATATTTATATTTCGACAGCAAGCAATACTACTATAGTGACATTTACACTGACTCATGAAATTAATATTAACAGCAAACCCTACAAGACTGCCACAGAATATCGCCACTTGACCATAGTTTCTTCAAGTTCTGTTCACACGTGTAATAAATTAAAGTGTCACTTGTGAATAAAAATACAGGTCAAGTTGCTCACTTGTAAATAACAATACAGGTTAATTGCAAATAACGTCATTCTCATTACAGCTGTTCAATATTTTTCTTTACAGAGATTTACTATTGGATTAAAATTGAAAGCAGATTATCCAACACACAAAAATAACATGCACTACTGCAAATTTCGAACCAACCACTGCATATATTCCTCTTTGGAACCGTCATTCATTTGGCGCAATAATTCTGACAGAAGCGTTATGACAACGATCTATGCTCGCATTTTCGCGTAGCCGTCATGACACTAGTGTCGTTCTAGCGACACGTCGGATTTACGATGGTTTCGAATAAAATAACTATGCTCGACCTACTGGGGTGGTGGCCCTTTTGTTTTATAAATCTTATATACGAGCCAAACTTGACTACAGGAGTGTGTATACGTGTGGAATCAACAATACTAGCATCCGCACCATACAGCTTGATGCCGCGTGCCTGTCTAGTTGAGCATAATCAAGTTACGTAGTCAGTTACTGGGTTCTGTTGGTGGTGTATGGGTGCCACCTGGACATGAACCGGCCAAGATCATCAGAGCATGAGTCGGGGCGTGTGACGTTCATGGCGGTCCCTAGACAAGGCGGCGATAGAAAAGGGGGGGGGAGAACTGAGAAAGCTATAGCTGGAAATATTAAACACAGTGAGGGTTCTCTGAGATGTTGGCGGAGTAGGACATGTGATACTACAGAAAAATATTTTTGGCAACTCTCGATGCATCAGGTCACAATAACTGATTTATTACGTGGGTACAAGCTAGTAGGATTATTACACACACAGTTGCTGAGCAGTCTATAGGTCCTGACAGGGAGCTACAAGGGTGGTGTGGTTCGCTCCAGTGGGAGCGTGTAGTGAGTAGGCACAAGTCTCTCTGCGTGGACGTGACCCACGTGTTCGCGCTAGCCGAAAGCGTTCACTGTTACTAAGCACTGTGCTATGTCTCTGCTGGTTGCGGGAGAATGTCCGTCCCTTAAATGCTAAGTTTATGTATCTGGCCCATGTGGCTGGAATCACAGACAATAGAACACTTGCAGAACTTATAATAATATTATTATACTTCCCGTAGGGGTGCGAAATGTCAAATAAAAATGATATAGTCAAATTAAATAAAAGACTTACAGCGCTAGCGATGTCAGTTGATACAAGATTGCAGCTCGGCCCTGCGGGAAGGAGCTCACCACACAAATGTCCGCACTGTACTACGTCTTTAGGTTCACTGTCATGTCCGCCTGAAAAACGGGGTTACACACTACCTAGCAACTAATGCTCAACAACCACTCTCTTAAGCTATAGCAGACATACATCGAAATTTACTGAGAAATATTACTACATTTTCTACACATGCATAATTCTGTTACTACTGTTATTAATTTCTACACAAATACTCAATCGGCTAGTATGGCCTGTTGTTTGTGATGTCAATGCCGTGTGACTGCTCATAGATGCAGTGGTGTGGGTGAGAGGGGGGGCATTAGACACTACCCTGACGCACTGCGGGGTGGATCACACTCGCTGGGTAACCTTGGCCTGTACACAAACAGCACTGCTCTAGCGACCAGCCACTGTACGCTGGTGCCATTGTGCGTGCCTGAAAGTGGGCCCTAGGTGCATGGCCCTGTCATGTGTTGGCGTTTGGGCTCCCGCAGTACGATGACAGATGCCCCACCTTCAACAGCCCAAACCCGACACTCAACGACCATGCACCTGTGTCTTTCTCCCCTTGTCGTTTAGGCGATGGTGGGTAGCAGCCTGGCCGACATTGCGGAGGGTTGTATGACGTCGCGTCAGGGTGTTGGCATCGGCGTTCGCACAGCGGGATGTCGTGCCCTGGGCTGCTATAGCGTGAGCATCGCGGTAGGCGACGTAGGGGTGTGCGCGATGTGGCGTTAGGCCTCACGCGAGCCAGGAAGACTAGCGATGGCCGAAGGGGGGCGGTTCAAAAGCCGGCGGTGCCACTTTCCTATTTCCCCCTTGTTGAGGTGGGTTGTTGGGGGGGCACCGTCGTGGCGGTCTGCGTCGTGGCGCTTCCTCCCCCGGCTCTTGTGGTGCCGAGTTGTCATTCCATTCCGAGGGAGAAAATCTCCACAGGTGCAGCTGACGTTGAGCATCCTCGTCTTCCGTGAAGTCCACTTCATCCAGCCGGCCTTCGCCTCCCAAGACCCAGAAGTCTCTTGTAATGCCGTGGTTGCCTTGTCCTGGTTCCATTAGTTTTTCCGGTCTCTTCTGATTCCATCACGATTGGTTCTGCTCCTTTTAGCGCCCCGGTGCAAAGCATCGATGGGAATAACCACATCCAGGCCGCTTCTATGTCAGTGCATGGAGTTTCAGGGGTTCGGGCCTGCCTCACTGGGGTCCCCTCATTTGGTTGGGATTGTGTGTCGATTGCAGAATTGTTTTCTGGCCTAATATTTGCTTTTCGTACACTGTCTCTGTGGATTTTCATCTCCCTGCCGTGCTCTTCTCTGACAATATAGGACGTCGTCCCTAGTATCTAGAGTACCCTGTAGGGGGGCCGCCACCATGGTGCAAACCCTATGCAGTAATTCTTCCCTGCGTCCTACAAGAGGTGCTGCCTCATGTAGGCTTGGGTCCCTTGGTTCAGTTCCTTTCGGGGTCTTTTGGTTTCTGGCGTTATTTATCGCAGGTATGCTTCCTGTCTCTGTCGCGCTCTCTCCAGTCTTTCTCTGTGTGTCATTAGTAGGTGTTGGGTGGCCTCTTCTGTCTGTTCCTCCTCCCATGCGTGAGCTTCTCATGGCCAAGATAGTTCACCCCCCTGTACTAGTGCCGCCAAAGTCTCTCCTGTGGACCTTGTTCATCCATCTGCTCAGGCAAAACAGTGCGTCCGGTATATTTAGGTCCCATTGCATGTGGTCGTCACCCAGGTACAGTTTGAGCTGCTGCTTAATCGATTGTTTACACTTTTCTGTGGGGTTGGCCTTTAGGTGGTACATGGGGGTCGTGCTTGCTCGGATTTGTGCATCCTCGCACAACTGGTGCCACTGTCTGCCTGCAAATTAGCTGCCATTATCTGCCAGGATGCCCCAGTGGTATCCCCATCTTGGGTAAAACTCTGTCATCAATATGTGCCAAATTGTTTTTGTTCGGGCATTACTTAGTGTGTATACTTCCACCCAGCTTAAAATTCGTCCATCACTACCAACAGGAATCGCTTGCCTCGCGTCGTGCATGGGTATGGTCTCATTAGATTTAGAGCTATTTCCTTAAATGACTCTACCCGTTGGTGCGGGTCTTGTTGTATACCATTGCTTCTGCGCGATTTGCTCATCTAACATTCCCTGCAGGCGCACACGTATGCTCTCGTCTCCGCAGCGATGCCCGGGCAGTGGAAGTGCTATGCGACATTCCGCTGAGTCTTTTCCGCCCCAGGGTGTCTTTCTAATGGGTGGTTGTGTGCATACCGTAAGACTCCCTCTCTTGCTTCTCGTGGGATGTACGTCTTTCAGGTCGCTGCACCGGGACTACATGCCTGAATTTGGGCATTAGCGATTTGGATTTTCTCTGTTCTCCCTGTGCTCCCTTGCGCGCACTGGTCCTTAGCGACTTGCGAATTGTGTTTTGCTACTAAGGACATTTACCATCACCTCTGCCCAGGTGTTCAGGCCTTTCCAGCTGGGTACTCTTATGGTTGTTACATTGATGCCCAGACGTGGTGTTCGGGATCTTTTACACCTGTGTGGTTCTGGGCGCTCGAGGCCTGGATTCGATTCTCGGGTGGTGTCATAGTCTCCATCTCCTCCTCATCTCTGAGTGTTTCTTCCAGGTCTGGTACTCTTGACAGGAGGTCTAGCCACTCGTTCCCCTCTCTCGGCACGTGCTCCACCATGAAGTCGAAAGATTACAGCAGGAGAGCCCACCGGATGTGTTTGCCCCTGCGCCCTGCATTGTTACCTGCCAGGTTAGGCACTTGTTGTCTGTGTGCAATGTGAATTGTCTCCATTCTAGGTAATGCCGGAACCGACGCAAGGCCCATACTGTGGCAAGGCACTCCCTCTCATTGCTGTGGTACCGGTACTCCACATCCCCGAACTTCGTGCTGCCATAACGAACAATGAGACTTGTGCTGTCCTCCATGAGCTGGTATAGAACCACACCTGCCCCTACCAAACTGGGGTCTGTTTGGACGTACAGCCTCTTCTGATTGTCCACATTGGAGAGGATATGACAGTTGTGAAAGGTTATTTTTAGCTCGCTGAACACACATTTTACGCACTTTGCCCAGCCATATCATACCTGCGGCGACAAGTCCGTCAGCAGTGCTGTGATCTGCGCAAATTCTGGGATATAGTTCCGGAGCCAGTTGGCTAGGCTGATGAACCTTTGGAGCTGCTTGCGTGTCCGTGGCAGTTCGGCTTCCACTATCTTCGCGAGGTATGTCGGGTGTGCATAATTTCCTGTTGCACATACTGCATGACCCAGAAAGTCCATGTTTTGTTCCCCTATATGACACTTGGTCGGCGACACTACAAGAGGGTTGGTTGCTAAGGGCTCCAGCACTAGACTCAAGTGGCACATGTGTTCTTATCAGTTCTGGGACCACACAATGATGTCGTCCAGGTATGCCGTTACAAATTCGCCTATTTACCCCTCCAGGACCTGGGACATCATCTACTGAAAAGTCGAGGGCGCACATTTCAGGCTAAAAGGCATGATGCGGAATTGAAAGCACCTGCTGTCAGGTGTGGTAAATGCCATCTTTTACCAGTCCTGCTGTCTTATGGGGACCTGCCTGTATCCCGTCTTTAAGTCTAATGTGGAAAATACTTTCGCATCCCTTAGGCTACCGCGGGCTTCATCGACACTAATCTACGGTGATGGTGTGCTCTCTGTCACTGCATTCACTGGTCTGAAGTCCACACAGAAACTCGTGCCCCTGTCCTTCTTTGACACTAACAAAATACGTGAGTTGTACCTACTGGCCGACTGCTCAATTATCCTTCCCTTAAGCATCTCTTCCACCTGTTCCCTAATGATATGCTGTTCCTAGAACCCATAAGCCCTAGGTCCCATGTGCACTGGCTCGACACTTCCGGTGGCGATAGTGTGCTCGGCTGCAGTGGTGGTGTGGAGCAGGTCAGAGAAGGCGAAGATGTCCTGCCCCTTCCCTAGCACTCGCTCTACTGTGTCGCCTTACATCTCTAGAACTTCATGGTCTAGGTAGGCAAGTGTAACACATGGCTCTGGTAAAAAAGGCATCTCACTCACCGCATAGATAGTCCTCCGCTCGCCCACTCCTTGGTGAATCCTTCGGACTGCGACCTCGATGCCAGCCTCCTGTGCGCTCAGCCAAGGTTGGCCCATCACCACCTCCTACCGCAAGCTGCTCACCCCCACCATTGTCGTCATCGAGACCCGATCCCACATGCAGATGGTGAAGTCTGTCGCGCCCAGGGTGCGCCCCATGCCATTGTGGTTGGCCGGCAGCAGGATGGCTGGGTTCTGCTGGGTGCCTCCGGCATGCACCAGGCCTGGCTGGATGAAGGTATGGCTGGCCACTGTGTCCACGAGCACCACGATGCTCTGGCCGTTCAATTCCACTCATAAGCTGATCCTTTGTGCCAGCTCTGTCGAGGTTGCATTGTGGCAGGTGGTCGCATCCGAGGGCGGATTCGTGACTATGGGGAGTACGATGTTAGGTCGGGCTGCCCCACTTACTCATTTACCGACGACTGATGGTTCGGGTTGCGTACCGAGCAGTCTTCGTGCCAAAGCCGAGTTGGTATTGGGCAGGTATAGCATTGTGGCGGTGGTCTCTCCCCAAGTCTCTGCCAGTCCATAGGTTGCTCTGGGCCTTTCATCAGTGCCTGTTGTAAGTTTCTGCCTGTCTATCCCTGTCGGCGTTCTATTCGTTCCAGCTCTGTCACCGGTCCGTCCCCAGGTCGGCTTCTGTTCGGGTCTCCTTGTCTCGGGCTGAACAGGTGTTTGAGGCTTCGCTCCACCATGGTGAATTGATGCACGTATCTCTCTACTGATTCGCCTGGCACCGGGCTGATTAAAGGTTGAATTATCTCATTTGACCTTCGTGTTACATCTTGTTGTCTTTCGGCTAGTGGCACATCTGTATTCACTCGGTGGTATAGGCGCAGCTTCTTGGCTATGAAGCGCTCAACCGGCTCTCCCTCCTGCTGTTTCTCGCAGTAAAACTGGGCTAGGCAGTCGGCCCTGGCCTTAGCTTCTGAGAAGCACTCCCTTAGGCTAGTCGTGAATTCTTCCCACATTGCACCAACGCTCTTCCACAAGTTCCACCACTAGTGCGCCTGGCCTTGGAGTTGTGCCGCTACTCATTCTGCTCACTTCCCTTCTGGCATGTGGTACCGGCGCAGCCTGGCCGCACATTTGTCTACAAACTGCGTCAGGCCCTCGACATTACTGCCTGAGTGCTCTGGCAGCACCATGTGTTTTGGTGGTACGTCCTCGCGTATTCCCGGCACTTTGCGCAACTCTTTGTCACTTCCCGCTGCGTCATTACCCTGGCGCTCGTGTGCACCATTGCTCGCGGCACGTATGATCACGACATTGGCCTGCTTGCACGACATGTCTCGGCGTGGTCGCACCAGATGTTGTAGCGTGGTTGATCAGCTCTCTGGCGCCGGTGTTGGTTGACGTGCCTGGCATGGCGCGATCCCGCAGTGCATTCCATCGATCAGCTCATGGGCTGACGCGAAGATGCCTTATCCGAAGGTTCGTAGCCCTACTGCGTGGGTGCACTGTCTGTTTCTCATTGTGGCACGCGTCATGCACATCGCCTTCTCATATCTCTTTGCCGGACAGTTCTGAGCATCGCAGTTGTATCGCGCTAACCATTCCGGCTTCCTCACTTGGTGTTCCCGCCACATTTGAATTGGCGTCGTCGCCTTTTCTGGCAATTGGCACCAGCATGTTAAGCTAACTAACCAGTCCTTAGGTTTCACTGTGTTCAGTTTCGGTAGCTTGCATCACTTGCACACTACATCCTGTGCGTTAAACATGTTGGCCATGGAGTTAGTCCACTCTTGCTCGCTCTCCGCGCTGTTGTTGTGCATGGCCGGCCAGTCCCGTTTTCTCTGCTCGTCGCGAGGGGTAGTGGAGGGAGAGGGTGGTTCCTGCACGTGCTTGCTTACCTCCCTGCCTGCTGTCCGCGTGATCTCTCACTATCCGCACTTCCTATCTGATCTGTATTACTGTGTTATACACAACTGTTCCTTGCCAAATAAAAATACGTGACTGTCTGTTAGAGTTTTTGATTTGGCAGTACTTTGTCACCTGATTGGCTCGCAACTTTATGAATTTACTCTGCTAAAGCGTTGGGTACCATATGTCGCTATGTGCCTGTCTAGGAGTTCGTAATCTAACTATGTACGTAGTTGGTTACTGGGTTCTGTGGGTGGTTTATGGGCTCCACCAGGACACTACCTACCAACTAATGCTCAGCAACTACCGACTTAAGCTATAGCAAGACATAGACCAAAATTTACTGAGAAATATTTCTACATTTTCTATGCATGCATAATTCTGTTTACTACTGTTCTTAATTTCTACAGAAACACTCAGTCGGCAAGTTTGGCCAGTTGTTTGTGACGTTAATGCCAGATATGGCGAGGGGGTGTGGCAGTAGACACTACCCTGACACACTGTGGTGTGGATCACATTTGCCAGGTAACCTTGACTCATACACAAACCTCACTGTCCTCGCGACCGGCAACTGTACGCCGGCGCCATTGTGCGTGCCGGATAGCAGGCCCCAGGTGCACAGCCCTGTCGCGTGTTGGCATTTGGGCTCCCGCAGTGCGATGACAAACTGATACAAAATGAATGCCTATGGAAGTGCCTAGGTGCCCTGAAAACGACACCTATTGATGCTCTAAATGTAGAAGAAAATGTTCTGCCACATAAACTTCACAGAAAATATCTATCCAGAAAATATTGTAATAAAGCCAGCCAGCTTCTATCAGCTCTCTCCTATGATAACTATTGTGAATAACTTGGGAATACAAGTAGTTCCTAAGCTGATGACTTACATTCAGTTTTCCCATGTACTTAACACATAACTTATTTCCTAGCCTTGCTCACACAATTCTAGTAACCGAGATTAGCGAGTTCTTTGAGTGACATTTGACAACGTAGGCCCAATCATTAAACAACTTGCATAAGAAACTTATCTAGACCTTATCGGCTCTACCTCTGAAAACTCATCAAGCTCAACAACTCAAATAAAATCGCATGAAATCCTTTGCTGGACAGATTTCGGCAACTTTTTAAATATTATGATTAAAACGTTATTTGACCAAATTTTACTGTTTCATGTTTGAGGTCCATAAAGCAGGGATTATTTTGACCCGGCAAAGTAACTTTATTTTACTCAAAATTTACGGTTTTATAGTTTCTCTAAAACTTTTACTGGAAAAACAAATGTCGCTTTTAAACACTCGCCTCCCAACTATCAAAAATTTCACAAAATGACCTCGGAACTAAAAAAAAATTTTAACATATAGCAAGGCAAAGTTATCTCCGTAGGGTTAATATTCACCAATTTATGATAATAATATGCAAAAATTTTACTGTGCATATGTTTACACCAGCATCATCATATGCCCATCAATTTTACTTCCGCACTTTGATAAAATATGACAATAACTTCCTTTCTTTTTTTGTTACACATATCAAAACTTTTGTGCAACATAACTTCTCAAAAATACAATTACATTATAAGCAGTACAAAAATGGTTCGAAAAAACTGATATGGCACAGCCAGTCACACCACTGCAGAAGTGATATCTTCAGTCTAGAGACTGAGACTAGAGTCCTGGTCATGCAGATACCGAACTCGGCATGCTTTCTAGTCCCTCGTAGCAGGCAGTGCTATTATGTTTGAAGGGCCTGTCTCAAGGGGTAGGTAGTGGCTGACCAGCCTGCAACCCTGCTATGACAAGAAACAGCATTCAGAAAAAAAGTATACAGGAGAGAGACTTTGAACCGGAGGTGAATTCTTACAGCTTTGTGCAAAATACACCTAATTCCAGCTTCCACTGAACTAGATACATTATTATTATTTTTAAAAACTTACATCGTCATATGTTTGTGAACATTTTAGTAATTAAATTGCCGAAAACATTATTAAATTTATTTATGTAGCATTGAGTTTATAATTATAAAATGGAGTCTTTCGATTTCGGGTTGGGGGGGGGGGCTGGCCTCCTTGGCCCCCCCCTCAGGATACATCACTGGACTGAACAGATTGGCGACCACCACGAGAAATTTCTTTCCGCCTGCCGACCAATCAAGTACAGTGCTACAGTGTCAAACGGTTCGGTGGGCAGGCGTGGCTACTGCTGATCTTCGCCATCAGAGCATTTTTTTAAATACATTGCACTGGTTGCAAGCTCTGATGTGGTTGTGGGTGTGGCACATCATTCCTCTCCATGTGTAGGTGTCTCGAACGCTTCCGTTTTTTTATTTGGCACATGGATGTCTGGCTAGGTGGTGATCGTGGTGGTGCTGTATCACAAGTGGGATGGCTGCTTGGGGGACACAAACTTGTAACGGTTTTTCGCTGTTAGCCATGCTGTGCTCAAACCGGCTGTCCACTACACACCAGTTTTCAACGAGTTGGTTTTGGCAGTTGTAAATTTTCTCAGCAGTCTCCTCGCACATCTCTTGCACATCCAGTACTGCATGGTGTAGTGTGTCTGTTGTGTGCAGGGCGTGGGTGGTTTGGTGTGTGGATGCAGTGATATGTTGCAGGCTGCCGGTTTGATAGGGTGGCAACTCTCTTTCATTCCTCCTTGTCACGCGCGATGTTCTCGCCTGGTGTGCGTGACAGCGCATTAGCCAGTTGGTTTTCAGCACTGGGGATGTGTTCCACGTTGAAGTTGTATGCTTAGAGGAGCATAGACCAACAGGTGAGCTTGCTATGTACTTCCTTCATTTTGTGTAACCATATGAGGCAGCAATTGTCAGTGCATAGTGAAAATTGTTGGTATTCCACATATTATCTATAGTGCTTGACAGCCCAGACAATGGCTACACACTCTCGCTCGTCCACATTGTACTTACGCTCGCAGGGCCCAAACTTGACGCACTTCTCGCAGTCCTCATCATACTGGAACAGTACTGCTCCCAGGCCATCCAGGCTCGCGTCTGTCTGCAGGTACAATTGTTTTGATGGGTCCACCTGCGCGAGTGTTTTACATTGCCCGAACATGTGTTTGACTTCGTCGAATGCCTGTTGAATCACTGGTGTCCACTGATACTTGCGGGTGACAGAAAGCATGTCCATGAGTGGGGCTGGTTTTAGTGCAAAGTCTTGCACGTACTGCTGCAGCCAATTAATTGACCTGAAGAATTATCTCTTTTGTTTGTGTGTGTGGTGGTGGGTAAGCTTGGATGAGTCGCTGTTGTTCCTCGTTTGGCTGGCTCCCGACTTCATCCACCAGGTGCCCTAGATAATTTGGACTGGCCCTGCATATGCTGCACTTATGGTTGACACAAGTGAGCCCATTTATTGCGAGACGCTCGTACATGATGGCGAGGTTGTGTACGTGTTCCTCCCAGGTCAGTGACCAGATCACAAAATCGTCTAGGTAGGCCACTGCGAGTTCGCCGAGGATGCCATCCAACACACGGACCATCATGTCTTGAAAAGTTGCGGGTGCACATTTGAGCCAAAAAAAAAAGCATGGAGCAAAATTGAAACCTTCTATCATAAGGTGTGGTACAAGCAGTTTTGAACAGGTCGGATTGTTTGACTGGGACCTATCAATACCTGCTGCACAGATCGAGGGTAGTGAGGATCTTGGCGCTTCCTAGTAGGTTTAAGGTGGTTTTGATGTTGAGGACTGGTGGTGGTTTGCTTTGCGTTCAGAGGGCGGAAGTCGACACAAAAGCATCAGTTACCATCCTTCTCTTGTGCAAGTGTGATGGATGAGTTATATATGCTCTCCATGGGCTCTATCATGCCTTCTGCGAACATTTCGGCAAGTTGTGAATTGATAATATGTAACTGGTGTGGTCCATAATCGTGAGGCGGGGTGAATAGAAGCCCATCATGTGCTAGAATGATTTCATACTTCGCGACTGTGGTGCACATTTAGATGAAAAACTTCCCTCTTGTCATCAAGAATTTTCTGGATCGCGGCACGGTACTGGTCAGGTATAGCATGAACGAAACTGTTAAACTCAATGTGCGAGGTATGGTTGGTTGGTCTGCGCCCAAGATAGTACACTGTGCGGCGGTCGTGTACACTGAAATGGATGCTGTTGTTTGCAATCTCGATGACCGTCTTTTGCTCTACCAGCCATGGTACTCCGAGGATGAAGTCCTCGCGAATGTCATCCGAAACAAGTGCAACAACGTCAGTGTTAGTGTTCCGAATTTGCATGTTGATTTTGACAATGCCCACAATTTGCACGTATCATCCAGTGTGGCTAGCTGGACAGTGTGGTTACATGGTTGTAGCAACATTTGTGGAACGAGTGAGATGCAGATTAAGTTACGTAAAGCAGCAGTGTGAAAAAATTACTTAAAAATTTGTATAGTATACTTATGAATTGATCTGTCCATAAGTATGCATGTTATTTTTTGCAACTTATATTATTTTAATGTTTAAAAACAATTTGTTAATGATGTGTTACAATGTATGGAAAATGAAGCGTAAATTACAGTAACAGGCAAACTTTTTTGTTTTAGGAGATAGATGGGGGTATCAACAGGCGAAATGTAGAGGATATTCTAAATTTTATTTCTGTGACCTTTCTTATAAGTTGCGAGGAATGTTATGATTTCTGTGACAGGTTGAACACAGAATATTTCAGTCGCCGCATGCGCCTGGTTCGAACAACTATTACAAACACTGTCGGTTTAACATGGATTCACAACCACACTTAATGTACATACGAACACACGCACGTACATTAAGATTGTATTCACAAGAAAAATTTATCTAGATGTGTGTGAAAAATGTTTACTTCATTACAAAATTCGGTAACAGATAAACGCTGTTTATTAAAATTTTTCGAAGTGAATCCAACTATTTATGACCACAAAATAAATGATTTCTAAATATAAACTAATATATAACATAGTCTTGTCTATGCATTTGCTGCATTCACAACCACCACATAGCAATTATATGTACGAAGTAGAAAGTTGACGGGGACGATGGTGGAGGAGATCGTCTACGGTAAATATACTGAAGTGATATACGACTGTTCCCGGCTAGACACCAGCTGGTTAGAGGAGAACCGGCACTCACATGTTGTGAGTGGTGCATTCTCAGGGTTGTGTGGCTGCCGGCTGGCGTCGTAACTCTCCTCGTTTTACGCCATTGTATACTTATGCTCGGGAAGTATTGTCTCTCCCCACGCTCATACACATACAAAACACTCGACAGGAATTTTGGGTCCCTGTACACCCAAGGATGTGTGTTGTTGTCAGGTTGTAGGGTCCCGCACCCTGAAGCACCGAGAAGCAGCGAAGTCATAACTAGGCGAGGCATTATTATTGACACTTAAATCGTCCTCCAGCATACAAACACAAGCACTGGCGATAACTTAAGTGTTCTCGGACCTAGCCCATCCGATAAGCAAAACTACTGAAAATCCCATGTTGCTGGAATGAAAATATACGGTATTATAAGCCCCTGGGTGCGAAACGAGTCGACAGGGGTGAGGGGTTTACCCAGGCACTGAGGTTAACTATATAGGGTTCCAAGACTGGATTAAACTATTATACACTAAATGATCAGACAAAAGAGAGGTGATGGTGCCCGGGCGACTGGAGCAGAACCACCTCAACACGCAGACAGTTGTCGACCACCGAAGCCTTGGCGGGCTCAGTGTGATCACGCCACTGAGCATGCCAAAACTTCTCAGCACATGAAAACACTCAAAGTACACAAACAAAAGCACTGAAAAATTAGAATAAAATTAGACATACTGATTAAAGTCCCAAATGTTATTCGGCCGTGATCAAATATATATAATGAGTGATTTGGGTAAACCAATATTTTACATTTTGTGAATTTACTTTAGTTTAGGAACAGAGAATTAGCTTACTACGATTTAAGGAAAATTCTTGGAAACAACATAAGTATTAAAAGAAACAAATAAATAATTATAATCTTTAAAGAAACTACGCGACAAAGTTTGGCCAGTTGAGCAAGTCCATCTTCACATTGGGCGCAGGGAAGTTTCAGTGTGTTTCTAGGTTAAGCCTAACAAATCTTGTTTATAACTGCATTTGTGAAAACAAGGTTACCCCTGGCCCTTTATGTTCCTTCCTCACTTGACACTAGTAACCCCGTTGCCCTCACTTATGCAGAACACTTGTATTATAGGTTAGAGTAACACATGGTGTTTTCCTAGACTTAGGGTTATCGGGGCACATTCCTACCAATTGCCCATTGTTTGGGAGGACGTAGCTACATATGAGTGTTGCGTTCGTCGGTTGCGGCAGCATGTGGATGCTGTGGCCTCTTGCGAACACGCTGTCGGGCACATTCCCATAAGCGGTGGCAGTACTGACTGCCGGGCTTGTTCTCTCATTGCGTGGTGTGCACAACATGCTGTTCCGTAGGGTGTGCGGCTTAATCCATGTCGAACGGCTCCTCCCTCTGGAGTCCGTCTGTGCAACACGATGCCTGCAGTCTGTTACCTGCAGCAGGGGTGGCTCCGCGGACCCTTCGGCCGAGGTCGGAGTGAGTCGCTCCTCTGCTGTGCTGTCGGGTGGTGTGTCTCCGTTGGTCTGGCCGGAGCGTGGTGAGGCGCCCTGTCGTCTATGCAGGCGGGGCACTCGGACGCACATCACAGTGCAGGCGCTTGGAGCTACGAGGTGTCCGGGCGCCTCCACTATCAGTCAGGTTTAGCCTGTCATCAGCGACCTGGGGGGGGCAGCTGTGTAGGCCTTGGACTTGTGTTCAGGCAGGCTGCAGCAGGGAGGGGTGGCATGTCCAGTCGGCTGCCCTCCTTGTGTGTCCTCGCTGTCCAGGTGTCACCCATGCAGCACAGCTTATTTTCCGGCATGGGGCCAGAGGGTGTCTGGTCGCTATCTCCCCTCAGTGGCGAGCCGTGGGTCGAGGCAACCGTTCCTCTTGGAGTCCACGCGTGTCGTAGTGGTCCTGTAACAACCACCTCTGGGGCATTACATTGGGTGTGACTGCTGGTTCCGCTGCTTGTTAATGTCTCTACGCAGAGCACCGGTGTGTGTGCACGCATGGTGTTGGAGATTCGTTCCCCCTCCAGAACTGTTGGCCTAGTTATGTCATATTCGCGAGAGCAAAACGAGTATTCCTCTTGGCAGCTGGCCAGTCTTTCCTGGGTACAAGGTTCCAGAGCCTTTGGACCCGGTGGGCGGCCTGCGAAAGACCCCTGATACAACTGGTGGGCGTCGCTTCCCCTACGCGTTGTGTCTTGTCACCCAGCGCCATTCTCTCTCCAAGTTGTAGCTGATCTGGCATTGCGGGGGTGGGGGTCCCTGTTTCCATGTCGCTCTGTGCCAGGTACATATCATCCAAGTGGACCTTCACCGCTCCCTTGTTTTCGCGTCGTATCAGTTAGCTGGTCTGGCCACATGTGCACACCATCTTGTGTGGTCTGCCATTTCTCTGCAAACCCGGCACAGTACTTCTTGCCCCCGGCCGACAGTGGATGAGTCTTTGCATACACGTTCAGGCTTGGGCGCAAGACTGTCGGCGATTGGTTCGTGTGTTTCAGCTACTAACTCGTATAGCATAATAGGTTTTCCCACATGGCAGCATGCTAGACCGCTACCCTGTTCCTCCTACGGTCATCGTCCTCTGGCTCCTCTTCCCTCGGGGAGTAGTGATATTCGCCCGGCAACTTTAATTTACTGCCTAAAAGGGCAGCGGCAGGTATTTGGCCGGTCGCTGCATTTACCCGGCAATGGAGTGTCAAGAGTGCTGCCTGCAGATATTCTGTCCAGCTGTTATGCTTCTGTTCCACATGGATATGTAACTGCAAATTCAGCTCCTGATTTCGCCGTTCTGTGGGGTTGGCGGGCGGATGGTAAATGGCTGTGGTATGGTGGTACACCCTCCACTTCTCGCAAGCATCTCTCCACATCCTGCCAGTGAACTGGGAGCCATTGTCCATAAGCAGGACCTTTGGGTACTCCCACCAGGTGTAGAATTCTGTGTTTAATGTTCTGACTAATGTTTTGACACGCATGCTTGCCACCGTGTAGGCCTCTGTACACCGTGAGAACAGGTCGGTGACTACCAGGACAAACCACTTTCCACCTGTTGTCCTGGGGTGATGTCCCATGATGTCATTGGCCACGGTCTCGAACAGTAGGGTGGGGCATCGCGCAGCTCACGCCGGGCCAGTAGAACAAGTTTGCGATGTTCCGCTGTGTCTGATGTGTGCCTGGGTGGCCGGCGAACTGGCTGTTGTATGCGTGTCGCACTACTTTCGCGTGTTTGCTCTAGCGCACAAACAATTCCCAAGGTCCCTCTTTAGAAGGGGGGCGGCTCTCTACTCGCTGTCTTCCACACTCCTGTGGTCTACTGTTCCACTCTCGCAGTCTGCATGCTTCTGCTAGCACAGTGGGCAGCTCTGCTGCGCCTCCACCACGTGGTCGTATATCATGTTGATGTTTTCAGGATGCTCCTCCAGGCACTCCTTGCAGTGAGTTTGGTACAGCTGCACACTTTCGCACTGTGGGTGTTCCTGCAGTAACATATCCCTGCCATTCGGTTTCGTCGCGTACAATGACATCGGGACAGGGAGCGTGCGACAGCGCATCTGTAAGCTGGTTCTCCTGACTAGCTACGTGCCCAACATCATAGTCGTGTGTTTGCAGGGCCATAGACCACATTGCTAGTTTGCTGCACGCATCCCGCATCGTTTGCAACCAGACCAGGCACCGGTTATCTGTGCGTAGCACGAATAGCTGATATTATAAATTTGTGTGGTAGTGCTTCATTGCCTTTACCACTGCCAAGCATACATGTTCATTCACATGATAGCATCTTTCGCTGGGCCCAAACTTCGCACTTGTGTAAACTATTACGTGCTGCTCTCATGGTTCCCAATATTGATACAGTACTGCGCCTATTCCCTCCTGGTTGCATCAGTCTGGAGATAGATAGGGTGTGTTGGCAGTCGTAGTGGGCCAGCTTCGCACACTGCGCGAATTTCAGCTTGACTTTCTGGAATGCCTCCTCTGCCTCGGCAGTCCAGACGTATCGTTTGTGGGACGACAGTAGCACTGTTAGTGGTGCAGTGATTTTCGCGAAGCCTTGTTGTTGCTCCCTGAACCATTTAATGAGCCCGAAGAATTTACGTAGTTGCTTGTGCGTGGTGGACGGTTGGTAGTCATTTATTAGGCACATATGTCCAGCGTTGGCTTTCACTCCTTCCTCACTCACAACGTGTCACAGAAACTCTATCTCGCTCTTGCCGATTTGGCACTTACTGAAGGTGCAGGTTAAGCTGTTGATAGCTAGTCGCTCAGGTACCAGTGACAGGTGCATTAGGTGTTCTTTCCATGTCCTCGATCAGATGAGTACATCGTCCAGATAGGCAAGGGTGAATTCACCTGACAAGCTTTCCAGGACCTGGACCATCATGGTTTGGAATGTTGCAGGAGCTCTTGGAAATCCGAACAGCATGTTGCAGATCTGATACTGACTGCCATCAGGGGCCATGAATGCCATCTTTTCCCTGTCGCTCTGGCACACTGGCACCTACCAGTAGTCGCTATGGAAGTCATGTGAGGTAAAAATAGAGGCATCGCCGATGGTGTTGAGGGTGCTCTTCATGCTAATATATGGGGGGTGCCTAGCTTTTAGTGTCCTGGTTCACACGGCACATGTCAACACAGAAGCGCAGCATGCCATCCTTTTAGGCACTAACGTGATAGCCGAATTGTAGCGACGATTCGTTGGCTCTATTACATCGTCTGCAATCATTACCTGTATTTTTTCATGATGAGTTTGGCCTGATAGGGTAAGTAGCTCCTAGGGAGGTATATATTTGTTGGTCGGTATTTAGCTCAATCCGATGTTCTGTCTATGCTGTGTGCCTCAGTTTATTTTTGTCGGTGAAGATCTCGCAACTTTCGTCCTGTAGGCGCTGGAAGGCAGCTAGGTGAGTGGGCGGTACATCATTTGAAATGTCGCTCAACTGTACTGCTGGTGGGGGGTCGCTGGTTCGGTGCCCAGTACCATAGGCTGTGTGGCACTCGGTTGGTCCAAAGTTTATTCGCTGTGCAGCTATGGCCTTTCTTTTTTCATTAATGTGTACCTATAATAGAGTGTTTTGCGACGAGACAAATAGAAATAGCCTGTGAAATGCACTACAAGGGTGTTAGTAGTTGTTCCATTCGCTGAACTTGTGAACACTGTTTGAATAGCCAGCTGGCTGTTCTCGGAGAGCCATGTCCCCCCTCCCCCTTGTAATTTTTCTGGCCTCCGAAGATACGTAATTTCTTTCATATATATTATTCGTCCTTTTGTAATTATTTGTGAATGCCAAAGGGTCTTAGTTTTTTTTTTCAGGCTACAGCGATTGTGAAAAATTTGTAAAATATGCTTTAGTTATTTATATAGTCCAAGTACAACCCCTACGTTACACCCAGACAGTAATTTTCGTTTTTTAGAACTGTTATAAGGTTATAAAAACCTCTACTATGTTAGTTTTAGTTGTGTTTTTAAAGTGTTGTTTGTTTTAAGGGTGTTTTTTTAGTTTCTTAGAGTGCTTGTGTAGTCTCAAGGCTTCTGGTCCTTGCCGGGAGCGTGGAGCCAACCGCCGTTTGGCTCGGCAGTCTTCCGGCGCGCGTGATGATGATCAGTCGTACCTCTCTCCGCTCGAGGTAGAACTGATTGTAAATATCGCGGTGTGGAAGTTATCTGTATGTTCTACAAGTAAGTTTGTCACGTCAGCACGAGGTGCTTTCTCTGTTTCAAGTGTTCGGACATCGGGCTGTTTTGCAGGCTGTCCAGCCTCTGGCTTGTACGCTCCGAGTCCTTCTTTGCGGTTCACTTAACAGTGACCGCGCAACGTAGCTTTCTTCTTGTGGTTGCAAGCTCTCTCCCACTTTTACGGTCAAGCCACTGAGGCTCGTACCAGGAAGATTAGCCAAAGCACTCAGTGTGTCGTGTGTTGTGTTACTGCTCCTTAGAGAAACTGTTAAAATAAAACAGGCTGATTTTGAATACTGTGTGTTATCTCCACCGCGGGTTGTCCATCGGCCCGAATACCGCCGGGGGTAGTGCCTCGCCAAAGAACCATCCGCCCTGAGTCTCACCAGAGTGTCATACACTCTCCTGTTCCCAGCCGGGTATGCTAGGATTGTGCCCACAACCGACAGTAACCAGTAAACAAAAACCTACCCCCCAACAGTGGCAAGGGGAATAGCTGACAAACAACATTCAAATAGTTGTGCAGATTCTTGAACGAAAGCTAGGTTGAGAAAGAGGTGTTCTTTGACCAGAACAAATAAAATGGTGACGAAGTGTTTCGAATGGGAAATCATGCGTCAGATTTATTTTTATGTATACTCTAAAATGTAATTAACTGCTACGAAGAAAGTCAATAATATGTCATTCTAATTTCTGACATCATGAAGATAAAATGTTGAAAAACAACTGTAAATAGCTGAAAAATTAAAAGTGAAATGTATAAAACCACGACAATTTAGTGCAGACACTAAAAATAACATACACACTTGTGAGATTAACGAACTCTCTTTGTTTTAAACGAAAAACGATATTGCATTCTAAATTATAGTCACAGCTCTAACCATAATATTCTCTATTAACACATTGCAATTTTTGTTCCAAAGTATTTTACATTTTACATTGTATCTTATTTGCTCTACTGAAGACTTACGCTCGTTGAATCGTTCGCCGAATACATCGATCCCGCCTCAAAATGCTTCTCGTGCACTATTATCGAAATTGTTGAAGAAAAATATACATCATTTTGCTAAGTTACGAACAGGTTGAGAACAGGTAATATTTGCGAAGGAGATTGGATAGGTCAATGCCCCTCGCAACTTTGCGGGCCCAGGCAACTGTATTCAAGATACAAACGACTGGCTAATTGCATTCAAGAATCCTGTTTTTATGCCGGGAAAGAAACACACTGGATGCGTCACGCATTCTCTGTGCAAATCGACTATGAATACCAGCCTTACTTATTTTAAAATGTCTTCTGTCATGGGCTTGTCGAAATTATAATAGATACATAGGATGTTAACATTTCCAAGAAAGATACAGGCAATGACAACCTTTTCATAGTCACTGGCTCTCCATGTCGGCTACCTCCTGTTGCCACATCCGGTGGTGTCGGGTTTACAAAGAGGCATCTTATGCACCTGGTGAGGGTACCATTTCCTGCACATGGGGTGTCAGGTGACGCTGTAACCTGCGGGTCTGCTCTGAGCGGCATGGTGGCGTCCGGCGTCCCGACGTCGCAGTCATGTGCAGCGCCCAGGTTTTCTGTATGTATCTTGATCACCTGTCCATTGTGACATCTCACGAGGTAGGAAGTTTTGCCACAGGCTCGCACGACCCAGTGGGGTCCACTCCACTTTGCTGCGAAACTTGTGCAGTAATTTTGCTTGCATGCCGAGAGAGGGCATGCTGTGACGTACACGTGCTGCACTGGCTGGAGCTGCTCGGAGGGCTTTCCTGTGATTTTGAGCCACTGTTGCGCGTAGCACTGCTGGTTGGCCCTCATCGCCGCATGTCGCTTCTGAGTCTCTCTGTTCTGGCTTCAGGACTTACAGGCTCTTCTTCGTTTACAGCTGCACAATGGTACTCCCCTGGGAGCATTAGGTTGCACCCTAGTAGGGCTGCTGCTGGTGACTGTCCAGTCGCCGCATTCTCCCGACACCTGAGTGTAAATAGAGTTGTAGGCAGGTATTCGGCCCTGGTCTCGTGTCTCTTACCCACATGGATGTGGAGCTGCGTCTTCAGGTCTTGATTCCGGCGATCCGTGGGGTTAGCACATGGGTGGTACACTGGTATGGTGGTAGACGCCCCACTTCTCGCACGCATCCTTCTATTTCTTCCCAGTGAACTGAGACACATTGTCAGTGAGAAGCGTCCGGGGCTAGCCCCATCTCGCATAAAATTCTGTGTCTAAAGTGCGCACAAGGTTTTTAATGCCTGTGCTAGGGATAGCGTACACTTCCATCCATCTTGAAAACATGTCCGTCACAACCAGGATCAATCACTTGACATTCGTGGAGCAGGGGCATGGGCCCATGATGTCAACAGCAACAGTTACAAAGGGGTGCTCCGGCAGGCATGGCTGCTGTTGTTGCCTACCATCAGCCCTCCGCGATTTGTACTTGTTGCATGTTTCACAAGCCCTTATGTATTTCTACACTGCTCGGGTCACGCCTGGCATGCCTGGCCAGTAAAACAGGCGGTTGATGTTATTGACTGTCTGGCACACCTCTGGCGTAATGCCCATCGTGGGCGTTGTGGAGCACGCACTCTCGTTCATGTTGGGGCACGAACAGTCTCCAGGGCCCTTCCCACGAGGGAGGGGGCATATCGCAACATGGCCGTCCATCACTTACCAGTTGTTCACCATCCCCTGCGTGCACTCCTGGCGTCTACTGTGGCATTTGGCACATTCGCACTGCGTAGACACAACTTGCTCGTGAATTTTTTTCACGTTGGTCTCTGGTGTTGCCATGACCCGCTGTTACTGTTGAACATCAGGTGGCATGGCCAGGGTGGTATGAGATCTTCCCTGTCTGTGACGTCGCATACAATGACGTCCCCGCACGGCGCAAACGACAATGCGTCGGCCAGCTGATTGTCATTCCTGGCGATGTGTTCCACCTGAAAATCATACCCTTGTAATGCCATTCACCTCCTGGCAAGCTTGCTACGTGCTTTGTACTTGGATTGTAACCATACCAGGAACCTGTTTTCTGTATGCACAACGAAGCACTGGTACTCCAGGTAGGCACGGTACCATTTCATGGCCCACACGATTGCCAGGCATTCTTGTACACTGACATGGTATCTCCTCTCCGTGGGACCGAACTTGGCGCTCGAGAAGTCAGTCACACGCTTTTCCCACTTGTCGCCATACTGGTACAGCACTACACTGCTTCCTACTGGCTTGCATATGTTTGGATATATGGTGGGCGCTAACAGTCGTAGTGGAATAGAGTCTCGAATTGTCTGAACACATTCTTGGCCTCCTGGAACGCCCGATCGGTTTCCATTGTCCAGCTATACCATTTCTGTGGTGACAAGAATGCGATCAATGATGCAGTTATGGTTGCAAAATATTTAATATGCCCATGTAGCCAATTAATCAGTCCAAATAACTTATGCAGTTGTTTGTGCATGGCCGGTGGCTGGCATTCCTCCACAAGATGCAGTTGATCGTCATTGGGTTCGATTCCCCATTCGCTCACCATGTGGCCCAGAAACTCTATGTCCGCTTTCCTTAAGTGGCATTTGGGTGTCACACAGCCAGCCCATTGATGGCTAGCCATTCCAGGACGAGCGACAGGTGAATCAGGTGTTCTTCCCATGTATTGAACCATATCAGTACATCATCGAGATAGGCTAACGTGAATTCTCCCACCAAGCCACTTAGGAGCTGCACCATCATCGTCTGGAACATTTTGGTAGTTCCCTATAAGCCGACTAGCATAGCGCAAAACTGGTACGGCTGCCATCAGGGGTCGTGAACGAGGTTTTCTCCTGGTCGTCCTGTCGCCCTGGTACTTGCCAGTAGCCACTGCCCAAGTCTAGGTAAGAAAACACTTTCATCCGAATAATTGTTGTCAATACATTTTTCACGCTGATGTATGGTGGGGCCAAATTTTCTGTGGCAAGGTTCACGCCACGTAGATCCACGCAGAAGCACAACGTACCGTCCTTCTCCATACCCACTGTGACATGCCACGACACAGTAGCGTGGCAGTGCTCGCAGCATTGTACAATCAGTTGTCCCGAAAGGTTACCGACCGCCGCGCGGCAGTCTCCCTTCGTTCGGTGTGGTAAGGGAGGTAGCTCCGGCGATCGATACCGTGCAGAGGAGAAGTTGTCCTTGAGCGCTCATAATGCCACCTTCTGGATGGGTGGGGGTGTGGCGTGTGTGTGCAGGAATGTGGGCGCAAGATGGCCGCCTCGCATACACTGTGTCCCTTTCACAATGAATAATGGCGACCACGTGGATTTTGGCGTGCTTGGAGTCCATGCGTGACTGTACTCGTGCGAAGATCTTGAAGTGCAAATTCCGTCCTTAAAATGCCACACAAGTTTGGCGACAAATTGATGCGGGCGGAGGTGGTGCTTACGTGATAGTTTCTGCCAGATAGCACTGGCAAAGTAATGCCCTGTTGCACCAGCCCGTTATTAGAGAATGGGTACTCGAAATGAGAGATAGATAATTTTTTTACAGGGCTATGCGGCCGACGGCTGTGGCGTAGAAATAACACTCCCCGCTCCTTGTTGTAAATATTTACGCAGGGGAACATTTTGGCATTCCCCACGCCCTTAGCACAGACAAAGCATCAATAGATACACCCTATGCAAAACTCTGGGTAGTGATGTTTGAAGGCTCTCACGCCCTGAAGGCCCTGAAGCAGCAAGCCAATAAAATACGCTTCCAAATGATTTCCATATTTATTGTAAAGCACTATACTCCATACAAGATGTAAACACAGTGGTGCGCTAAGCGGATACGGTCCTAGGCCCGACCGGTTGGCTACACTGCAGTTCAAAACACCGTGATGGTGACAGAAATTTACTTTAAGCCCCTGGGCGGTTGAATTGCAGGGGTCGAGGGGCACCTCCGGGCCAATGAAAATATAATTACGGTTCCGAGGTTGAAAGATTTAAACTATTGATACACTATTGATTATACAAAGTCATGAAGGGCCCGGAGTGACTCGCATCCGACCGATTTGTTCTACCGCTTAGCGCCAACTGAAGATTCCTTCCCGCGCCAATGACCTCGTCCAGCCGAGCGCAGGAAGCAACCATCGAAACACAAATGACACTAGAAAACACAGGGGCTAAGGCGCAAAACACTTGAGAAATACATACTTACTCATTAGCATCCCAAATTTGGTTTGTGGAGAAGTATCTGATTTTCTGTTGTGCAAGAAATTATTATAATTTTAAATTACGTGGCACAAAAGAAAACTGACAGCAAAAAAAATATTTAAGGAATTATTTAGACATGTAAAACACTACTGATTTAAATTGGCATTAAATTAAAGAAAAGCACTTGAAAAATTAACATGAAAAGAATTGAGCAGCAAAGTTGGCTGCATGGGTGATTCCAACTTGCCCATGAGGCGCAGGGTTATTTCAACCATTTTTGAGTTTAATCACAAAAAAGTATAAATTAGGAATTTTAATTACACAAGAAGGTTACCCCTGGCCTCAAAACACTGCCACCTGCTGCTGGTGTGACCCACGTTGACGGAATTAGCATGAGAATGCTAGAAACGACACATGTTTACAAAATGCTAATTTACTTTGGTTTCCATCAACGGGGCACTTTGCTACCAAGAAACTGTAGCTCTCATATTGCGGCGCACATACTGTATACACTTGACGTCGCGGGGGCGGCATCTAGGTTGCTACTGCCTCTTGCGCACATGTGGTCGGGGGTGTTCCCGTATTTGCTAGCAGTACTGCCGTCTCTGCTGGTGTTCCGTAATCATGGCATGGTGTGCACGATGGGCTAAGTTAGAAGATGAGCGCGGGCGTCGCGCATCAAAAGCACTTGAAAAAATAACATAAAAATTATTGGGCAGCAAAGTTGGCTGCATGGGCGAGTCCAACTTGACCACAAGGTGCAGGGGTGTTTTTGTCATTTTTGTGGACAATAACGAAAAAGTATTAATTAGGAATTTTAATTACACAACAAGGTTACTCATGGCCCTTAAACACTGCTACCTGTTGATGGTGTTACCCGCATTTATGGAGTTAGCATGGGAGTGCTAGAAACGACACATTTTTACAAAATGCTAATTTACTGTGGTTTCCGTCAACTTGGCACTTTGCTACTAAGAAACTGTAGTTCTCATATTGTGGCGCACATACTGTATACACTCGACGTCGCAGAGGCGGTGTCTAGGCGCAGTTGCCTCTTGCACGCACATGGTCGGGCGCCTTCCTGTATGTTCAAGTGGTACTGCTGCCTCTGTAGTTCTGTAATCATGGGACGTGGTGCGCACGACATGCTAAGTTGGTAGAGGAGCGTAGGCATCGCGCGAAAACAAACACATCATTATCCTGACTCAGTTCAGTTTATTTATCTTTTTAAGCAGTATTTTCTTGTAATTTTTAAAATAATAATTTTCCTGCCCAGAGACATTAGTAATGTTCACTGTGTGGATTTGATACACATGAATTGTATTTTTCATTCTATTAAATTGCCAAAATTATAACCTTGTTAATCGAAGGATCATTTTGATCAATAAATCCCACTTGTTTTAATTAATTAGCTTATTTTTTTATTCATTCAAGTTATCCGTTTATTGAGCGAATTCAGGTATACAGAACATGTCACTCATACATTAATTTTACAACTACTAAAAACATACGTATTGTACCAGTAAAAATACTTGATTATTACACTATGACAATTAAAATTCTAAAAAGTCATTTACAGAGTAAAATAAATTTTTAAATTAGTATTATTTTACACACTCATTTTTTTATTGTATAAAAGCCTAATATCAGTCGGTAATTTGTTAAAAAGCCTTAAAGCAGAGTAATAAACTCCTTTTTGATAGATAGACAAATTACATTTAGGAATATGTAAATTATTATTTAGTATTGTATTTTGTTCGTGTATAGAATTATTAGAAATAAAATAATCTTTATTATTTTTTTTGTATAACAGTAGAATATAAATATATAAAAATGGTAATGGTAGGATATTAAGCCTCCTATACAATGGTTTACAGGATTTAAATCTTTTACAATTTGCTAAAACCCTTACAGCACCTTTTTGTAATTTAAATATTTTACAAGCATATACTGAATTTCCCCAAAATGCTAGACAATGCAGTAAATGAGAATGAAAATATGCATAGTAAACTGATTTTCATATATTAGGGCTATGGATGTTGCTCATATACCTTAATGAAAATATTGCTTATTGTATTTAGCACATAAATATTTGATATAATGTTTCCAATTCTAATTGTCAGCAATTTCTAGGTCCAAGAACTGTATCTCCTTGACCTCTTCTAATTTAACATTATTGTTATTAATTCCATTAAAATTATTCAAATTACGTCCAAGAGAGAACATTAAAAACTTGGTTTTATCACAATTTACTGTCATTTTGTTTACTTAATACCATGTACACAAAAAATTAACAACTTTATTAACATTCGAAGAAAGCATGTCAAACTGCTTACCCTTTACTATTAGACTTGTGCAAACTGCGAATAACACAATACTTGCTTCCTCATGTACTGTAATGGACATTGGTACATCATGAATGTATATCATATCATCTAAAGTAGTGGTCCTAGCACAGAGCTTTGTGGTGCCCCATATAAATTATCCTCCGACTTTGACATAATTGTCGATGAACTCTCATTTTTGATACAAATAGATTGTTTTCGATTTGACGGGGACGAGGTGATGAGAAAATACTAGCGTGCTTTAAGATCGTTCCCGACTATGGGCCAGCTGGTTAGCAGAGAACCGGCACTCAGATGTTACGTGTGGAGTTATCTCAGGGTCGTGTGGCCGACGGCCGGCTTCAAAATCTCCTTGTCCTCCGCCATTCTACTTACTCATGGGAGTGTTATGGCCCTCCCCACGCTCATATCCATACACACACAATGCACTCGACAGGGATTTCGGGCACCTGTACACCCATATAACCACTTACGTCACCGGGTTGTAGGGTCCCGTGCCCTGAAACACCGTTAAGTGGCGAAGTCAATAATAACACAGATATATATAGGCAAGGCGTTATTATTTACTCACGTCGGTCTCCCAGTACAAATACAATCCTGGCGATGTATGAAACGGATCCGGACCTGGCCCGTCCGGTAGGCGACGCGGTAACATTCCCACGTGGTGGGAAGTGGAAAATTATGGTATTAAAAGCCCCTGGGCGCGGAACGAGTCGACAGGGGAGAGGGGTTAACCCGGGCACATAAATTACGTTAGATTACTGTTCCAGACAAAGAAAGGAAACGACTATTGCAGTGAATGATAAGACAAAAGAGATGCTGGTGCCCGGGTGACCGTAGCCGAACCGCCTTTAAACGCCGCCAGTAGTCAAATGCCGAAGCCTTGGCGGGCTCAGGGCGACCTTGCTGCTGAGGCTGAGCACGCCAAAACTTCGTCCACACATAAAACACTTACAACATATAAACAAAGCACTGGGAAAATTTGTATAAAATTTAGGCTTGATGAATAATGTCCAAAAGGTTGTTTGGAATGTTAATTTTTATGTTTTGAAAATTTTATATCAGACAATATTTTATATTACATGCATTTAAATTACATTAATAACAGAGAATTATTTTAATATTGTTAAATGAAAAATTTAGAGAGCAATGTTATTATAAAGGAAAGTATTTTAACAATTAGAAGTTTTGAAGAATTTACACGGCAGAGGTTGCCGGTTGGACGAGTCCAATATTACGTTAGGCGCAGGGGTGTTTCTACCCGAGTTTGAGGTTAGACCTGACAAGTCTTTCCCGGGGGCTGAATTTTGGGGAACAAGGTTACCCCTGGCCTAGGACGTCTCTTTATCACACTACACACGTGTCCCCTTTTCCCTCATTCACACAGAATACGCGCACTGACACGTCGTGGTTCACAGCGTGTTTGTGGCTTTTAGACTTGATGGGACGTATTCCCAACAATTGCCGGAGGTCAAGAGGGTTTGTTTTATTGCTGGAAATTGTGTTTGACTACGGGGGTGGCGTCGGATTGCCCTGGCCTATTGAGACCACGCTGCCAGGCGCTTTCCCATATGTGCCCGCAGTACTGGTATCCAGGTGTGTTCCTGCACGCATGGTGCGCACGATGGGCTTTTCCGAGGGCATGCGGCTTGGTCCACGTCAAACGGCCCCCCTCCTGCAAACCGTCTGTGCACCACGACGCCCACCGCCTCTTACCTGCAACAGGGGTGGCTCTGCAGGCCCGTCGGTCGCGGTCGGAGTCCGTAGTGCCGCTGCTGGGTTGTCGGGAAGCGTGTCAACGTCGGTCTGACCGGGGTGTTCTGAGGCGCCCTGTCGCCCATGCAGGTGGGGCAATCGGGGCGCACCCCGCGGAGCAAGTGCTCGGAGCGGCGAGGAGGCCTGATGTCCTCTGTGTCATTTCGGGTTGGCCTGTCATCAGCGACCTTGGGTGATGGCTGCGTCGGCCCGGGAACTGTGTCCACGCGGGCTGCAGCGGGGGGAAGCAGCGTAACCAGCCGTCCGTCCTGATGAGTTCGTGTCGTCCAGGTGCTGCACCGTGTGTTGTCCGGCGCGGGACTAGAGGGAGTCCGTTCGCCGTCTCTCCCCGGTGGCTGGCTGGGGTTTGAAGCAACCGCTCCTCTTAGGGTCCTCTCTGGTCGCGGTGGTCCCGTAACGGTCACCCCTGGGACATTACTGTGGGAGTGACCAACGGGCCCACTGCTCAGCGACGTCCCGACGCGGAGCACCGGGCCGTGTGCATGCACAGCGGTGGGGTCTCCTCCCCCCTCCGTATCTGCTGGCCTTGTCGCGTCCGATGCTGGGGTTCACGACGAGCCTCCGTCTTGGTGTGTGGCCGGTCCTTCTCGGTTACCAGGTTCCAGGGTCACTGGACCCAGTGGGTTTCCCGTGAAAAGACTCCTGATACACCTGGCAGGCGTCGTCTCCCCTGCTCGTGGTGTCTGTTCACCCGGCGCCGTTCCCTCTTCTGGGCCTCGCCTACTTGGCGTCGTGGGGTTTTCCATAGTCGCGTCGCCTTGCGCCACACGCAGGTCGTCTCGGTGCACCTTTACTGCTCTACCCCTTCCGCGTTGTATCAGGTAGCTCGTGGGTCCATACGCATGTACCACCTTGTGCGGCCCGCTCCACTTTTCTGCGAATCCCGCGCAGTACCTTTTGCTCCCAGCCGACAGGTGATGTGTCTTGGCGTACACCTTCTGGCCTGGGCGCAAAATTGTCGGCGGCCGGTTAGTGTGCTTGAGCCACTGACTCGTATAGCGTAGTTGGGTCTTCGCATGGCGGCATGCTGTGTCGCTCTCCTGTTTGTCCTGCTATCTTCATCTCCCAGTTCCTCCCCCCTTGGTCACAGTGGTATTCTCACGGCAGCTTCAAGTTACTACCTATCAGGGCAGCGGCGGGTGTTTGGCCGGTTGCTGCGTTTACTCGGCAACGGAGTGTGAAGAGTGCAGCTGGCAGATGTTCCGCCCAACTTTCATGTTTCCGCCCCACACGGATGCGTAGTTGCTTTTTCAGCTCCTGGTTCCGCCGTTCCATGGGGTTAGCGTGGGGGTGGTAAATGGCTGTGGTATGGTGGTACACGCCCCACTTCTCGCAAGCATCTCTCCACATCGGGTTGGTGAATTGGGAGCTATTGTCAGTTAGCAGGACCTTGGGGTATCCCCAGCGGGCATAGAATTCGGTGTTTAAGGTAATGACCAGTGCCTTAACTCGCGTGCTCGCCATCGCGTAGGCCTCCGTCCACCATGAGAACAGATCAGTCACCACCAAAATGAACCTCTTTCCGCCTGTAGACCGGGGGTAGGGTCCCATGAGGTCAAGAGCTACTGTCTCAAATGGCTCGGTGGGTATGCGGGGTTGTTGCTGTTGCTGGCCATCGGGGGACCCGACACGTATACCTGTTACAAACATCACACTGTCGCACGTATTGTCTCGTCGCGCGGTTCATCCCGGGCCAGTAGAACAGTTTCGCGATGTTTCGCTGTGTCTGGTGTGCGCCGGGGTGGCCGGCGAATTGGCTGTCGTGTGCGTGCTGTAATACTCTCTTTCGCTCGCTCTCGGGTACAAACAGCTTCCATGGTCCCTCGTGTGCCGGGGGCGGCTCTCCACTCGTCCGTCTACCACTCTCCAGTGGTCTACTACCCCGTTTTCGCAATCCGCGCACTTCTGCTGGCACTGTGGGCAGCTCTGTTGCGCCGCCAATACTTGCTCGTGTATCTGGTTGATGTTGTCTTGGCGCTCCTCCGCTGTGAGTTGGTACAACTGCACCCCCCTTGGCGTGGGCGCTCCGGTGGTAGTATCTCCTCCCAGTCGTTCTCGTCATACACTATGACATCGGGGCGAGGGGATCGTGATAGCGCGTCGGCCAGTTGATCCTGCCCTGCAGGGTCATTGACCACCTGGCTAGCTTGCTGCGTGCATCTCGCATTGTTTGTAATCCGACTAGGCACCTATTGTCGGTGCGTAGCATGAACCGTTGGTAGCGCTTCATTGCCCATACTACTGCGAGGCATTCCTGTTCGTTCACGTGATAGCATCTCTCGGTCGGGCCGAATTTCGCGCTTGCGTAGTCTATCACGTTTCGTTCTCCTCGTGCGCATACTGGTATAGAACTGCGCATATTCCCTCCTGGCTTGCGTCCATCTGTAAATACAGCTTGCGTTGGTGGTCGTAGTGTGCTAGTGTTCTGCACTGCGCGAACATCCTTTAAACCTCCTGGAATGCCTCCTCTGCTTCGGCAGTCCAGACATAGCACTTCAGGGGCGACAGATGTTAGGTTAGGGGGGCGGTGATCGTCGCGAAGTCCTGGATGTGCTCTCTCAGCCAATTAATGAGTCCGAAGAACTTATGCAGTTGCTTGCGCATGGTGGGTGGTTGGTGTTCGTTGATCAGGCGCAGATGTTCGGCATTCGCTTTCACCCCTTCCTCGCTCACTACGTGTCCCAGGAATTCTACCTCGCTCTTGCCTATTTGGCACTTCTTGATGGCGCATGTTAAGCCGCTGATGGCGAGACGCTCTTGCATGAGGGACAAGTGGGTTAGATGTTCCTCCCAAGTTCTGGACCAAATGAGGACGTCGTCCATATAGGCCAGGGTGAATTCGCCCGACAGACCCTCCAGGACCTGGACCATCATGGTCTGAAATGTGGCGGGAGCACCCTGCAATACGAAGGGCATGGCGCAAAACTGATACCGGCTGCCATCGGGGGCCGTGAACGCCGTCTTTTCTCTGTCGCTCTGGCGTACCGGCACCTGGCAGTAGCCGCTGCGCAAGTCTAGGGTGGTGAATATTGAGGCGTGACCAATGGTGTAAAGGGCACTCATCACGCTAATATACGGCGGGGCCTGGCTTTTCGTGGCATGGTTGACGCGGCATGTCCACACAAAAACGTAGCGTGCCGTCGTTTTTAGGTGCTTACGTAATGGGCGAATTGTAGTGACTGTTTGCCGGCTCTATCACACCATCTGCAAGCATCTCCTGGATTTGTTTCATTATAAGTTTTGCCTGATGGGGTAGATAGCTCCTCGGGGGTGTGTATATAGGTCGGTCGGTGTTGAGCTGAATCTGATGTTCTGTCACCACTGTGCGCCTCAGCTTGTCGCCATCGGTGAACACCACGCACCTCTCGTCTAACAGGCGCTGGAAGGCAGCCTGGTGTGCTGGCGGTACATTATTGGTGATGTCGCTCAACCGCACCACCGGCAGTGGGTCGCTGGTTCGATGCCCAGTCCCATAGGCCGTGCTGTGTTCGCTCGTGCCAAAGTGTATTCATCTTGCGGCTGCTTCTACTACTGTGTTTTGTTCCGTGAGCCAGGGTAGGCCCAAGATGACATCCTCCCTGAGCTCCAGGGTGACTAAAGCGGTTGTGGTTGTCTCAAGGTCGCGTATGCGAACGGTAATAGTGGCTTGGCCGATGGTCACACACTTCCCAGTCCGGGTGGCTAGTTGTACGTTCTGATTTACCCGGTCAACAGTTCGGTTGGTAACAAGTTCGGGTCGGACAAAGTTATGTGAGGCCGCGGTATCAACAATGGCGTAGCAGTGGAGATTGTTGACGTTAACCAGTATTCTTAAAGATGGGTGGTGTTTACAGTATATCTGGTAGAGCAAGGCTGACTGTGAAGTAGGTTCGTGTTTGTTTACATATGACTGCGGGTCGCCGGGAGCGTCGGGCCCCGTGACCCCTACTGGTAGTTTCCCAGCGGGTGGTCCCTCATGTGGCTATATCGCCTATCGTGCGCAGGCGCATTAGGGCAGTCCTTGTGCCAATGCATTTGGCGGCCGTCACAATATCGACATGGGTATCATGGTGGTTGGCTATAGTCCTGTTGGAATGGGCGACTAGGTACATGGTTGTCAACACTCTTAGAATTAGTGTGGTCGCTCTCATACCTGGTGTTTCCCCGGCGTGGTCGAGTTGGGTCACCTGTTGTGTTGCCCGCCATGCTGTTAGGCGGCGCACTCCCTTTTGCGTGGCTGACAGCTGCTGGTCGCTGTGGGCGCGGCATTGCCGGCTGGAGCATCTGGCGCTCGAACAGTGTTGCTGCTCTGATGAATTCACTCGCACTGTAGTGTAGCAATGGCACCAATGAAGCGCGGAACCCGGGTCTTGCTGTTTCGATAATTGCCGTGAGTACCTGTCTGTCAGGTGTGATTGATATTTGCGGAGCACATGATATTTTTGTGACACGAACGCGGATAGAGGTTCGCTTCCCTGTGGGTTTAGTGCCAAGCGACTCTGAGATTGCAGTGACCCAAATGTCTCCCCATATTGCGCGATGAATAAACTATGGAATTCGTGCCATTGCATTCCGTAGCGGGTCATGTTACACCACCATTTCCCTGCTTGGCCCACCAGTTGCCTACCCACACACTATGCCCATTCGTCGGGTCCAACGCCGCACATCTAGAGACATTTGGTGCAGTCTGCGATGAAGTCGGCGGGGTCCTCGCTCGGTAACCCCACGAATGTGGGCAGCGATTGGAAGTGACGGGGTGTATTCGTGAAGGTTGGTATTGCCATCGCTGGGTTCGTTTCCCGTGGTGTACCCGCAAAACTTGTCGGGCCTGTGACCGTGGGTGGGAGCGTGATGTTCTGTATCATCGCTACGGTAGTCGGCGGTGCTTGGCCAGTTGTTCGTGGCGTGAGGGTCCCGATAGCTGGGATTGGTCTCTCCTGTGATTGAGGCCGCCTATAGCTGGTGACCAATTGGCAGACGTAGCACACGAAGCCGGCTCCTACTACGGTGGTCCGTTCCTCTGCAACTGAGCACTCTGTGTGTGTTCTGCTTCCGCAGAATTTACAGGTGAGGGGGGCGTGCTCCCTCTCGCGACAATGCGGACGTTGGCAACGTCCCGCCGTTCCAATAGCAGTTGTTTCCCAGTCTCCCTGGTTGCTAGTACTGTCTGTACGTGTACCGGTCTTGTGAGGGTTGATGGTGTCACACTGGTCGCATCGGAACAATCCCGTTAGCATCCGGACGGCCTCGGTGGCAGAGACACAACTTTCATGGTACTTCCGGGCGCAACTCTCGCAATGCGCCGTGCAAGGTCCGTAGTGTCCGCACATCATGCTGTCACACACGTTTGTTTTGTCTACCTCACGGTTTGTTGTTGTTTTCCAGTAGTCTTGTTGCGCGGCGCAATAGCATACGGCCGTGAGCGCAACGTGTGTCCATTTGTTCGCGTCTTGTCGTAATTTCCCGCAATACGTGCACGTTTGTGTGGGGATACCATCGGGCGCTATCTGTAGCATCTCGTCGCGGAAGGGATCCTGTGGTTGCCAGCTCGCGTTTACTGTCTTTAAGCGACACTTGTGTTCCGCCGGATTTTCTGGTATTTGTCCAAGACAGTCGTTGCAAACGTGGGCGACATTGCCACTATTGCTGTAGTATGCCATGGCACAGTAGCGCGGTAACACGAGCGTGGTAGTGCGGCATGGTTGCACGGTCCTGGACGCGTGCTGCGGTGGTCAGCTGTTCCTCCGCACGGTCACCGGTCTCAGCGCGGCTGTCTCCCTCGCGCGGTGCGGGAGAGGAGGTAGTCTCGGCGATCGATATTCCGGGCGCAGGGATGGTTGTCTTTGAGCGCTCGCTGCCATTGGTGGATTCACCTTTGTGTGATGTTTGTGGGACAGACGACACGAAGGAGCATGTATTATTGGAATGTACCAAGACCGAAGACATAAGAGAGAAATTCAAGGCACAACTACAAGATGACGGGATAGTTAATGTAGACCTGAAAGCTATACTGGCAAACAAAGAAATTTTGAGAAGTGGAACAGCTTTGCTACAAAGATTGGGAAACGACTCGAAGATTTAGACCAATGGCTCAGACAACTGGAGCAGGTGTAAAAGGCAGTAAAGGTGCTAGAAAGATTAGGTTCCGATGACCCATAAGGTGCCGTCTGGGTAAAGGCCTAATTAAAACTAGGTCTGGGTGAACACAGATTGGCAAGGAGGGCAAGTTTTAAATGGATTACCGGCAGAAAGCCGTGTTTAGTAATTATGCTAGCACAGGCACAAAATCATCAAGAGGAGTCGCAAGAAAAGAAGAGGATATGTGCCGTGCATTGATTCACTCGTCCGAGTACAGTTACAATGCGGGTGGAAGGAGGGTGTGCTGGCCTTCGGGCCTAAAACTTGCCACCCACCTAGCCGGTAGATGTAGGAGTGAGGGGGTGGTTGTTGGAATGCTCGTGCAAAATGGCTGCCTTTGTGCACTCTTCCTTCCGCGTCACATACAATGGCGACCACGTGGCCGTGGCATGCCGGAAATGTCCCGTTCACACGCACTATCCACCTCACAAAGGTCCCGTTTGCGCTAATTGAAGCGCGTACATTGCTACATGTTTTGACGGTGCAAACTGAAGCCCCATGTTGGGCGCCACTTGACGGGTATGAGGGTGGAGGAGATGGTGATGAGAAAATACTATCGTGCTTTAAGATCGTTCCCGACTAGGCGCCAGCCGGTTAGCAGGGAACCGGCACTCAGATGTTACGAGTGGAGTTATCTCAGGGTCGTGTGGCCGACGGCCTGCTTCAAAATCTCCTCGTCCTCCGCCGTTCTACTTACTCAGGGGAGTGTTATGGCCCTCCCCACGCTCATATCCATACATACAAAATGCACTCGACAGGGATTTCGGGCACCTGTACACCCATATAACCACTTACGTCACCGGGTTGTAGGGTCCCGTGCCCTGAAACACCGTGAAGCAACAAAGTCAATAATAACACAGATATATATATAGGCAAGGCGTTATTATTTACTCACATCGGCCTCCCAGTACAAACACAATCCTGGCGATGTATGAAACGGATCCGGACCTGGCCCGTCCGGTAGGCGATGCGGTAACATTCCCATGTGGTGGGAAGTGGACGATTACGGTATTAAAAGCCCCTGGGCGCGGAACAAATCAACGGGGGAGAGGGGTTAACCCAGGCACATAAATTACGTTAAATTACTGTTCCAGACAAAGAAAGGAAACGACTATTGCAGTGAATGATAAGACAAAAGAGATGCTGGTGCCCGGGTGACCGTAGCCGAACCGCCTTTACACGCCACCAGTAGTCAACTGCCGAAGCCTTGGCGGGCTCAGGGCGACCTTGCTGCTGAGGCTGAGCGTGCCAAAACTTCGTCCACACATAAAACACTTACAACATATAAACAAAGCACTGGGAAAATTTGTATAAAATTTAGGCTTGATGAATAATGTCCAAAAGGTTGTTTGGAATGTTAATTTTTATGTTTTGAAAATTTTATGTCAGACAATATTTTACATTACATGCATTTAAATTACATTAATAACAGAGAATTATTTTAATATTGTTAAATGAAAAATCTAGAGAGCAATGTTATTATAAAGGAAAGTATTTTAACAATTAGAAGTTTTAAAGAATTTACACGGCAGAGTTTACCGATTGGACGAGTCCAATATTACGTTAGGCGCAGGGGTGTTTCTACCCGAGTTTGAGGTTAGACCTAACAAGTCTTTCCCGGGGGCTGAATTTTGGGGAACAAGGTTATCCCTGGCCTAGGACGTCTCTTTATCACACTACACATGTGTCCCCTTTTCCCTCACTCACACAGAATACGCGCACTGACACGTCGTGGTTCACAGCGTGTTTGTGGTTTTTAGGCTTGATGGGATGTTTTCCAAGCAATTGCCGGAGGTCAAGAGGGTTTGTTTTATGGCTGGACAATGTGTTTGACTACGGGGGCGGCGTCGGCACGCCGTGGCCTCTTGGGACCACGCTGCTGGGCGCTTTCCCATATGTGCCTGCAGTACTGGTATCCAGGTGTGTTCCTGCACGCATGTGGCGCACGACGGGCTGTTCCGAGGGCATGCGGCTTGATCCGCGTCAGATTATATAAGGTGGGGCCCACTAATTAAAAAAATCCCCTAATTCCATAATTTTTAAGCCTAATCAATAAGATATAATGATCTATGTTATCAAACACCTTTGCAAAATCAATGAATATACTTATAGCATTCTCTCTTTTATTTAATGTTTGCAATATATTATTTGTTAAATGATATATGGCATTATCAGTTAGAGTAGCTTTAAAGCCAAATGGAGATGGTGATATGACATTGTAGCGATCTACATGTTTATATAATCTGTTATATATGACTTTTTCAATTATTTTAGAGAAGGATGTTAACAAATACACTGGTCTGTAATTATTTATTTTTGTCTTATCTCCTTTTTATGTAATGGTAAAACGACAGCCTGTTTCATTCTATCTTGAAAAATTCCTTTTCTTAGAATATTATTACATATATAGGTTAGATGTAGACATAGTTCATCAGCACATAATTTAACTACTTTGCTGTTTACTCCATCATATCCACTAGAAGATATAGCATTCGTTTCATCAATTATTTTTTTTTGATTTCTAGAGGATTTGTATATGTGAACACTATATCTGGAAGTTTATCTGGAAACATAATTTTTACATAATTTAAGTATATTAGCAATTTCAATTTTATTTACAATCTTAACACTATTTACAACTTCGGATATATTATCAACTTTATTTGTTTTGTCCTGAGTCCTCTTTAATAATTCCCCATATTGTTTAAATTTTGTTAGACGAGTTAACTATTTGTTTCTCATAATAGTTACTTATCGTTCGATAGATTAATTTTTTTAACACTTTACACAATTTTTATAGCACAAGACTTCTTCAGGTATTCCAGTATTTTGACATTTAAGATAAAGAAATCTTTTATATTTACTTAAAGTGACTATTTGGTTTGTAATCCACAGTTTACTATTCTTTACTCTAGTTTTACTAACACATTTCATTGGACAGTGTTCATCAAAATGTCTCAAAGCATAATTTATAAAAAAAACATTAAACTGTATGACAACATCCTCATTTTGATCAACAAAATCCCATGACTCACTTGATAAAACAGTCTTAATATTCCACATTCTTCCTGTGTAAAAACCCTTTTTCTTTCTATAACAGTGTTCAGTTTTGTTATTATTTAAGCTGTTTACTGTATCCATTTTATACAATAGCAACTGAGCATCATGATCTGACAATGCACTTATTAAAATTTTGACATCACAGTTTTGAGCAGCATTAGCATTAATAAAAATATTGTCAATATTACTACATGTATTTTTGGTTATTCTAGAAGGAAATTTAAGATTAGTAGCTAAATTATAACTAGTCAATAATAATTCCATGCTTAACTTCAGTGGATTATCAGTCATAAAATCTACATTTGACGGGGACAAGAATGGAGGAGATGTTCTAATGAAAACTTACTGAAAGTGCTATGCGAATATTCCCGACTAGGCGCCAGCCAGTTAGAGGATAACCGGCACTCAGATGTTATAAGTGGTGCTGTCTCAGGGTCGCATGGCCGACGGCAGGCTTCGTAGCTCTCCTCATCCACCGCTGTTATGTACTTATGCTCAGGGAGTATTATGGCTCTCCCCACGCTCATACACACACAAATAAAGCACTCGACAGGAATTTCAGGCACCTGTACACCCAAGGAATATATACTCACGTTGTCGGGTTGTAAGGTCCCGCACCCTGAAGTGCCGTGAAGCAGCGAAGTCAATAATAAAACAAAAGTAGAGGCAATGTGTTATTATTAACTCACATCGTTCTCCAGTTTACATACACAAAATGCTGGCGATGCTTGAAATGGTCTCGGACCTAGCCCGTCCGATGGGCGAAGCATGGAAAAATCCCAAATGGCGGGAATGGAGAACTGTGTCAGAAGCCCCTGGGCGAGAATCGAGTCGACAGGGGTAATGAGCTAACCCGGGCACTGAAGTTAATTAATAGATAAAGGTTCCAGACTAGAATAAATATATTGCACGTCTAATGATTAGACAATGAAAATTGATGCTGGTGCCCGGGTGACCGGAGCCGAACCACCTCTACACGCTGCCAGTCGTCAACTCCCGAAGCCTTGGCAGGCTCAGGGCGATCACGCCACTGAGCACGCCAAAACTTCTCAACACATCAAACACTTAAACATACACAAACAAAAGCACTGAAAATTCCCAAAAAGTTATACTTGCTGATTAGTGTCCAGAAGATTGTTTTGAATGTTCAAATTTATATTCTGAAGAATTTTGTGGCAAGCAATATTTTACAATATATGAAATTAAATGGCTTTAAGAATGAAAAATCTAGGAAACAGTATTATTACTAAGAAGAGTAATTTAACAATTATAGAATTAATAGAAATTATGCGGCAGAGTTTGCAAGTTGGACGAGTCCATCTTCATGTTGGGCGCAGGGGTGTTTCCACGTGATTTACAGGTTAGGCCCGACAAGTCTTGTTGGGCAACTGAATTTATGCAGATAAGGTTACCCGTCGCCCTTAACGTCCCTGAATTACTGGGCACAAATACCCCTGTTGCCCTCACATAAACACAACACCTGTACTGCATGTTAATGTTTCATGTATTGTTTCACTAACTTTAGACTCAATGGGGCACATTCCTACCAATGGCTTGTGGTTTAAAAGGGCTCAGCTATACCTGGGTGTAGAGTTCGGCGGCGGGGGAGGTGTCTGGTCGCCGTGGCCTCTTGTGACTGTGCCGCCGGGCGCTTTCCCATATGCGGCAGCAGTACTGGCCGCTGGGCGTGTTCCTTCGATGCGTGGTGCACACGATGGGTTGTTCCGAAAAGCACGCGGCTTGGTTCGTGTCAAACAGTCCCTCCCTCTGGAGCCCGTCTGTGCATCACAACGCCCGACATCTCTTACCTGCAGCAGGGGTGGTTCCATGTGCCTGTCGGCTGCTGTCGGAGTCAGTAGCACCTCTGCTGGGTTGTCGGGGAGCGTGCCTCCATCGGTCTGGGTGGGGCGTGGTCAGGTGCCCTGTTGCCCACTCAGGTGGGGCACTCAGGGCAGACCCCGCACCACATGTGCTCGGAGTAGCGAGAAGGCTGTGGGCCTCCACTATCTGTCCAGGTTGGCCAATCATCAGCGGCCTGGGACGACAGCTGCATAGGCCCGGGACCTGTGTCCAGGAAGGGCTGCAGTGGGGAGGTGCTGCGTGTACTGCCAGCTGTCCTCCTCATGTGTCCTCGCTGTCCAGATGTCGCCCATGCGGCATGGAATGTTTTTCAGCGTGGGGCCAGAGGGTGTCTGGCCGCTGTCTTCCCTCAGTGGCAAGCCATGGGTCGAAGCAACTGTTCCTTCTGCATGTATGGCGGTGGGGCTTACTTCGCCCTCCATATCTGTTGGCCTAGTTACATCAGATTCTGGGGAGCGCAACGACCTTTCCACTTGGTGGCTGGCTGGTGTTTCCTGGGTACCAGGTTCCGTAGCCATTGGACCTGGTGGCCTGCCCGCGAAAAGACGCCTGATACACCTGGTAGCCATTGCTACCCCTGCACAGGGTGACTCGTCACCCAGCGCCATTCTCCCTCTGGGTTGTCGCTGTTCCAGCATTGTGGGGATGGGTGTCTCGGTTTCCATGTCACTCTGCGCCAGGCACAGATCATCCCAGTAGACCTTCACCGCTCTCCCTCTTCTGCATCGTATCAGATAGCTGGTTTGACCACATGCGCGCACCACCTTATGTGGTCCGCACTATTTTTTGGCGAACCCCGCACAGTTCATCTTGCCCCCAGCTGACAGCGAATGAGTCTTCGAGTATGCTCTCTGCCCTGGGCGCAAGTCTGTCGGCAGTCTGTTCGTGTGCTTCAGCCACTGACTTGCATAGTGCTGTTGGTTCTCGCGCATGGTGGCATGCCGGGATGCTCTCCTGCTGCTCCTACTGTCTTCGTCCTCTGGCTCCTCTTCCCTCGGGGAGCAGTGATACTTGACCAACAGCTTCAACTTACTTCCTAACAGGCCAGCGGCGGGTGTTTGGCCGGTAGCTGCATTCATCTGACAACAGAGAGTGAAGAGCTGTCATGCTTCCGCTCCACACAGATACATAGTTGCGTTTTCAAGTCCTGATATCGCAGTTCCGTGGGGTTGGTGCATGGATGGTAAATGGCTGTAGTATGATGTTACACTCCCCACTTCTCGCAAGCATCTCTCCACATCCTGCCGGTGAACTGGGAGCCATTGTCCGAAAATAGGACTTTTGGGTACCACAAGCGGGCGTAATATCAGTGTTCAAAGTTCTGACTAGTGCTTTGACGCGTGTGCTCGCAACCGTGTAGGCCTCTGTCCACTGCGAGAACAGTACAGTGACGACCAGGATAAACCTCTTTCTACCTGTTGTTCTGGAGTAAGGTCCCATGATATCGAGGGCCATGGTCTCGAGCGGTCTGATGGGGATGTGGGGCTGCTGCTGTTGGCTGTCGGGACATCGCGACTTGTAGTGATTGCAGATGTCACACTGTTGCACATACTCTCGTATCGTGAGGCTCACACCAGGCCAGTAGAACAGGTTAGCGATGTTCCGCTGTGTCTGGTGTGCGCTGGGGTGGCCAGCGAACTGGCTGTCGTGTTCGTGTCGCAGTACTTTCGCGCGCTCTCCCTCGGGCACAAACAGTTTCCGCAGTCCTTCTTAAGAAGGGGAGGCGGCTCTCCACTCGCCTGTCTACTACCCTCCAGTGATATACTGTTCCACTCTCGTAGTCTGCACGCTTCCGCTGGCAATGTGGGCAGTCCTGCTGTGCCTCAACTACATTGTCGTATATCGTGTTGACACTCTCAGGGTGCTCCTCCGGATGCTCCTCTGCAGTGAACTGAAATAGCTGCGCACTTTTGCGCTATGGGTGTTCCGGGGGTAACATGTTCTCCCAGTCGGTTTCGTGACGTACTATGACATCGGGACTGGTGACGTGGGACAGTGAGTCGACCAGCTGGTTCTCCTGACTGGCTATACGCTCGACTTCGTAGTCGTATGTTTGCAGGGCCATCGACCACCTTGCTAGTTTGCTGTGCACGTCTCGCATCATTTGTATCTCGCATCTCATGTTATCTGTGCGTATTTTGAATCTTAGATATTCTAAATAAGCACAGTAGCACTTCATTGCCCTTACCACTGCGAGGCATTCCTGTTCGTTCACATGATAGCGTCTCTTGGTTGGCCCAAACTTCGTAATCTATTATGCGTCGCTATCTCCGGTCACCATACTGGTATAATACAGCACCTATTTCTTCCTGGCTCGCGTCAGTCTGGAGATAGTGGGTGCGCTGGCAGTCGTATAGTGCCAGCATTCCACACTGCGCGAATTTCAGTTTGACCTCCTGGAACACTTCCTCTGCCTCGGCAGTCCAGACATATCGTTTCTGTGGTGACAGTAAAGCTGTTAGTGGTGCTGTGATTGTCGCGAAGCCTTGTATGTGCTCCCTGAGCCAATTAATGAGCACAAACACTTACGCAGTTGTTTGCATGTGGTGGGCGGTTGGTAGTCATTGATTAGGTGCAGATGTTCGGCGTTGGCTTTCACTCCTTCTTCACTCACAACGTGTCCCAGAAACTCTATCTCGCCCTTGCCGATTTGGCACTTGTTGAAGGCGCATGTTAAGCCATCGATGGCTAGTCGCTCGAGTACCAGTGACAGGTGCATTAGGTGTTCTTCCCATGTCCTTGACCAAATGAGTACATCGTCCAGTTAGGCCAGGGTGAATTCGCTCGACAGGCCTTCCAGGACCTGGACCAATATGGTTTGGAATGTTGCAGGAGCACCTTGCAATCCGAACGGCATGGCACAGAACTGATCCCGACTGCCATCGGGGGCTGTGAATGCTGTCTTTTCCCTGTCGCTCTGGCACACTTAGACTTGCCAGTAGCTGCTACCAAGTCAAGTGATGTAATTATAGAGGCGTGGCCGATAGTTTTGAGGCTACTCTTCCCACTCACATATGGGGGGGGGGGGTTGAGGCCGGGTTCTTAGTGCCCTGATTCACACTGCGCATATCAACGCAGAAGCACAATGTGCCATCCTTCTTAGGCGCTAACATGATGGTCGAATTACAGCGACTGTTCGCCAGCTCTATTACACTGTCTGCAAGCATTTCCTGTATTTGTTTCATGATGAGCTTTGCCTGATGGGGTAAGTAACTCCTTGGGGGCGTATATACCTATCTGTATTTAACTCAATTTGGTGTTCCGTCACCCCTGTGCGCCTAAGCTTGTTATTGCCAGCGAAGACTTCACGCATCTCGTCCAACAGGCGCTGGAGACAGCCCGGTGAGCGGGCAGTACGTTATAGGAAATGTCGATCAACTGTACTGCTGGCAGAGGGTCCCTGGTTCGATGCCCGGTACCATAGGCTGTGCGGCGCTCGGTTGCGCCAAAGTGTTTTCGCTGAGAAGCAGTCTCTGCCACTGTGTTTTGTTCCGTGAGCCAAGGTAGGCCCAATATGGCATCCTCCCTTAGCTCCGGTGTGACTAGTGCGGTTGTTGTTTCAAGGTCATGTATTTGCACTGTGATTGTGGCCTGGCCGATGGTTGCACACTTCACACTCCGGGTGGCCAGTTATATGGCCTGGTTTACTGGGTCAACAGTCCAGTTGGCAACAAGTCTGGTTCGGACAAAATTATGTGAAGCTGCTGTATTCACAAGGGCGTAGCAGTTTAGGTTATTGATGCTAAATAGTATTTTCAAAGAGGGGTGGTGTTTACTGTAGATCTGACTGAATAAAGCTGACTGTGGCAAGGAGTCAGGTTAGTTTATTTTTGACTGTGGGTCGCCAGGAGCTTCAGGTCCCGTGTACCCTACTGGCCATTTCCTGGCGGGTGGCTACTACTTCTGCCATTTCGCCTGTCACGGGAAGAGGCGTTAGGGCAATCTTTGTACCAATGCATTTGGTGGTCCTAACAGTACCAGCATGGGTACTGTGGCAGCTGACTACAGTCCGGCTGAAACAAATGTGGATGTACATGGTTGGCAGTACCCTTAGCAGAAAAGTTGTAACTCTCATGCCTTGTATTTTTTCAGGTGCTGCTGTGTTGTGTAACCTGTTGTGGTGTCCGCCATGCTGGATGGCGGGTTTGCCCTGTCCATGTGGCTGACAGCTGCTGGCTGCTGCCAGCTGGTGCATCTGGTGCTCGAACAGCATTGCCACTTTGATGAATTCACTTGGACTGTAATGTAGCAATGGTACCAACGAAGCACGGAACTCGGGTCTTGACGTCTCAATAATTGCAGTGAGCACTTGCCAGTCTGTCAGGTGTGTTTGTTATTTGAAAAGCACATGACGCTTCCATGATACGATAGTGGACAAAGACGAGTTCCCCTGAAGCTCTAGCACTAGGTGGATCTGAGCTTGCAGTGAACCAAACGTTTGCCCATATTGAGCTATGAATACACTCAGGAGCTCGTGCCATAGCATCCCTTCGTGCGTAGTGTTGTACCACCATTTCCCTGCCTGACCCACCAGATGCCTACCCACACACTGTGCCCACTCATCCTCTCCGATGCCATACTTCTGGAGACAGTGAGTGCAATCTTCCACAAAGTCGGCCGGGTCCTTGCTCAGTAGTCCGGCAAATGTGGGCAGCGACTAGAAGTGCCGGGGGGTACTAGTGATGGTCGGCTTAACTTGTCCTGGGTTCTGTTCCCGTGGTATGCCCACAAAGTAAGTCGGGCTCGTGAACATTGGCAGTAGTGTGATGTTCTGGATCACCGCATTGGAATCGACAGCACTTGTACCAGTGTTAATGGTGTTATTGTCCCAGTGGCTGTGGTAGGTCCGCCCCATGACCGAGAAGGTTGATGGCCAGAGACAGCTAGGCAGACATAGCACAGGAAGCCTGTTCCCACTACAGTGTCCATTCCTCTGTAACTAAGCACTCCATGTGTGTGTTGGTCCCAGCAGAATTTACAGGCGAGGGAGGTGTGTACCGTCTCGTGACAGCGCGAGCACTTACAACTTCCTGTGGTTACAATCGTAGTCGTGGCAAAGTTCTCCTGGATAACGATGTAGTCAGAGTTCGTGCCAGCCTTAATAGTATTAGCAGTTTCACATTCATCGCACCAGAATCGTTCCATGAGCATGTGGATTGCCTCTGTGGCAGAAACACAACCCTCGTGGTACTTCCGGGCGCAACTCTCGCACTGTGTGGTGCACAATCCGTGGTGCCTGCACATCATGATGTCACACACACTTACTTTGAATGCTTCATGTTTTGCTACTGTTCTCCAGGAGTCCTGTTGCGTGGCGCATGAACACATGACAGTGGGCGCAAGATGCCTCCATTTGTTCACAACATGCATCTATTTGTTCGCATCTGGCTGTAATTTCCCACAGTGTGTACACATCTGTGCGGAGATGCCATCGGGTGCTATCCGCAGCACTTCTTCGTGGAATTCGCGGAAGGGATTATGTGGGTGCCAGTTCGGGTTAACTGTTTTCACATGGCACTTTTGTTCTGCCGGATATTCTGGTATTTGTTTGAGACAGTCATTGCACATGTGGGCGATTGTGTCGTATTTGCTGTAGTGGGCATTGGCACGGTAGCACAGTAATGCGCGGTAGCTCAGTTGCATGTTCTGCATGGTGCGCGGTCGCGGAAGTGCCGCGTTGCTGTTTTTCTGCAAGGTCACCAACATCGGCGCGGTGGACTCCCTCGCGCGGCACGGACGGGGAGGTAGCCTCGGCGATCGATACTGTGGGCGGAGGAGATGTCTGTCCTTCGGTGCGCTCTGCCTCCCTCCTAGCCAACGGGTATAGGGTGTGAAGGGGTTGATGTTGGAATCTTGGTGCAAATTGGCTGCCTTCGTGCACACTTCCCTCCCCATCATGTACAATGGCGACCATGTAGCTGTGGCATGCCCAAAATATCTTGTTCACACGCTCTTTTCACTTCACCAATGTCCTGTTGGCGTGAATTTAAGCCCGTTAATTGTAGCATGACTTGACGGTGCAAATTGAAGCCCTTAGTTGAGGCACCTCTTGACAGTAACGAGGGTGGAAGAGGTGGTCTACTGAAAACTTACTGACGTGCTATGCGAATATTCCCGACTAGGCACCAGCCTGTTAGAGGATAACCGGCACTCAGATGCTGTGAGTGGTGTTGTCTCAGGGTCGTGTAACCGATTGCCGGCTTCGTAGCTCTCCTCATCCACCGCCTTTATGTACTTATGCTTGGGGAGTATTATGTCTCTCCCCACACTCATACACACAAATAAAGCACTCGACAGGAATTTCGGGAACCTGTACACCCAAATAAAGTATATATTGTCACGTTGTCGTGTTGTAGGGTCCCACACCCTGAAGCGCCAACTCCTCCCCCCCCCTCGCATACACTGCTACATCTGTGAGCGGTCACTCGGCAGTGTCGTTACAAACGACTGGCCAAACTAGCCAATTGAGTGTCTAAATATTAAATAAGTATATTCATAAACAGAACTATGCATTCATAATAAATGTAGTAATTGTTCTCAGTGAATTGTAATGTATACCTTGCTATATTTTAAGAGGGTGGTTGCTGAGCATTACCTGCAAAGTAGTGTGTAACCCCCATTTTTCTGGCGGCCTTGAAAGTGAACCTCCAGACGTAGTACAGTGCGGACGTGTGTGTGGCGAGCTCCTTCCTGTGGTGCTGAACTACAATCTTGAATCAACTGACAATGATAGTGCTGTAAGTCTTTTATTTTAATTTAACCAGATCATTTTTAATTAATCGTTTCACGCCACCGTGGGGAGTATCATAGTAACTTACTGAGTTGTGCAAGTGTTTTAGTCAGCGATTCCTGCAACGTGAGCCAGACACATTAACGTAACATTTAAGGGACAGGCCTTCTCCTGCAACCAACGTAGAAGTAGAACAGTGCTACTAACGGTGAACACTGCCGCCTAGTGCGAACACGAGAGCCATGTGCACACAGAGAGACTTGCGCCTATTCCTCATGCACTCACACCGGAGCGTATCACTCCACCCTTGTAGCTCCCTGTTAGAATACCACAGACTGGTCAGCAACCGTGTGTGTAATAATTTGTGCCAGCATAATAAATAAGTTACACCAACCTGACGCACTGAGAGTTGCCTACATAATTTTCAGTAGTACCCTATGTCCTACTCCACTAACAGCTCAGAGCCAACAGAGAAAGTAATCTTTTCAACTATCACCAATACCTTGTTTCCCCTTCCCTTTCATCGCCGCCTCGTCTAGGGAACACCACGAACATCACACACCCCGACTCATGCTCTACAGACCTGGGCCGGTTCATGTCCAGGTGGCGCCCATACACCACCCACGACACTTAAGAATCAATATTACGCACTCCTAGACAGGCACACAGCGACATAAATAAATAAAGGTTTCAGACTAGAATAAAAATATTGCACGTTAAATGATTAGACAATGAAAAGAGATGCTTGTACCTGGGCGACCGGAGCCGAACCGCCTCTACACGCCGCCAGTTGTCAACTTCCGAAGCCTCGGCGGGCGCAGGGCGATCACACTGCAGGGCGCACCAAAACTTCTCAACACATCAAACACTTAAAAACATACAAGCAAAAGCACTGACAATTCACTAAAAATTATACTTGCTGATTAGTGTCCAAAAAATTGTTTGGAATGTTCAAATTTATATTCTGAAGAATTTTGTGTCAACCAATATTTTACGTTACATGAAATTAAATGGTTTTGAGAACAGATAATTACCATATCAAAATTAAATGAAAAATCTAGGGAACAATATTAAGAAGAGCAATTTAACTATTATAGAATTTAAAGAAATTAAGTGGCAAAGTTTGCTGGTTGGACGTGTCCATCTTCACGTAGGGTGCAGGGGTGTTTCCACGTGCCTTAGAGGTTAGGCCCGATTAGTCTTGTTGTGCAACTGAATTTATGCAAATACCCCTGGTATTTTACGTCCCTAAATTATTTGGCACAAATAACCTTGTTGCTCTCACTTAAACACAACACTTGTACTGAAGGTTAAGGGGCACATTCCTACCAATGGCTTGTGGTTTAAGAGGGTTCAGATATACCTGGGTGTTGCGTTCGGCAGCGGGGGCGGCATCTGGTTGCCGCTACTTCTTGAGACCATGCCACCTGGCATGTTCCCATATGTGGTGGCAGTACTGGCCGCTGGACATGTTCCTTCGGTGCGAGGTGCACACGACAGGCTGTTCCAAAGGGCGCGCGGCTTGGTCCGCATCACATCAAAATCCCCACAACTTGTCAAAAGCTTGTGTTTATTGTAAAGATTTAGTATGTAATTTGTCCAGCTGTTCAATAAAATTTTAAAATTACTATTGCTCTATCAGCACACAGATATCCTGAGGACGTCCGTAGGATGTGGGAACTGTCGTCCATAGGACGTCCTAAGGAAGTTCATTTCAAGTCCTTTTTATGCAGGAAATGTTCATGGAAAAGTACTACCTACGGACATCCCTTGGATGTCTGGCATACACAACCCTGGGACATCCCTAGGAGCTCCCTGGGATCTGTAATGAACACATCCCCATGACATCCTCAGAAGCTCTCTGGGATCTGCATTAAATGCATACCCAGGACATTCCTAAGAGCTTCCTGGGACCTGTAATAAACATGTCTCTTGGACATCCCTAGGAGCTCCCTGGGACATCCCTAGGAGCTCCCTAGGACCTGTATTAAACACGTCCTTGGGATATCCCTAGAAGCTCCCTGGGACATCCCTAGCAGCTCCTTCCAGCAGCAAAAGTAAAAGTTTAGTAATCAACACAAAAGAAAACAAATGTATTTGTTTTGGTGATATGTAAACTTAGTATTTAACACACAGTTAAATATACATAATTGTTAATGTAGCCTCTTAAAATCTTTTGAATAAACAATTCGTCTGTAATAACATTTTTTAATGCTTCAACTTTCATAAGTCTACCAGTAATAATAAATATGTGTGTCGAAATTAATAAATTCACCAATTTCTTAAGGCATACATGAATGTTATGAATTATCTACTAAATTAATTGCAACAAACCTCACGTATATTCAAATAATCTTGTGAGCTATCTTGTGGTCATATTGGGAACTTGCCTAGAAATCCACTACGTCCGTGGAAGCTCCTGCTCGGATATCCCTGGGAGCAACTGTTCGGACATCCCAGGGAGCATCTTCTCGGACATCCCAGGGAGTGCCTGTTGGGACATCCCAGATAACTCCAACTCGAACATCCCAGGGAGTTCCTCAGAGGAACTCCATGGGAGGTCCCTGTAAGGTGATCCCTGGGAGCTCCCCAGATGAGGAATTTTGGATGACCGAAATTCGTCTTCCAAGGAGCTTCCTGGAATGTAATGTACTTTTCGAGGAGATAGTGGGACGCCCTAGGGACATGGTTTTTCGGAGCTATCGGACATCCGAAATATATATCCCCAGTAAATCCTGCGGATCGCATGTACCCGGATATCCTTAACAGATGTCCCTAGGACATCCTGGGGATTGCTGTGCTGGTAGGGTGGGTGCTCTATATATTGTGATCACACAGCATGAGTTACCACATACATCACATATTGCACAGCAACATTCAAAGTAAATTCTACAATAATAATCAGTAACATCAACTATTCTATAATGCATATTATCATTAACAAAGTTCTAACTCCACCCTGTTCCTTATTTTCTCTACAATGAAATGTAAGTTTAAAATTGAGCAAATTAGTATTATTAATTATATTTAATGATAAATGAATTCCTGTAAAACATAGTACATCAACATTTACTTTACTCTCTCTTAATTCATTCAGAAAAATTATAATTTCATCAGTTTCGTTTATAACAGATCTTATGCTCTAATGAAAGACATTCAGCTGTGAAGTATATATACCTTGACGGTAATGGGGGTCGGGGTAAGATGTGCATTTAACAATTTACCAGCAGCGCCAGCTCGTTAGGTGAGAACGAGCACTCGGTAGAGCTTGAGACTCTCAGGGGTCGTGCGGACGACGGCCGTGATGTAAAGTACTCACCCGTCCCTCGCCTGTTACGCAGGGAAGTATAGGTGCTTCCCACACTCGTAGCACTTGAGAAAAACACTCCCAGGGAATACAAGGGCACCCTGGACGCCCATTTACTTACATGAGAAAGTGAGCGGGTTAAGGCCCGCACCGTATAACCGTGAAGCATAGTCCATAAAAACAAAGATTTATCACTCACATGTTTTATTGAAAGAGTCGTCGTTAATACACACAGAGGCACACTATGGCGACGGTTGAGCGGACCCAGACGTAGCACATCCAGTGGGCTGTGCAGAAAACAACAGCTCGTCACAGGAGGGCGCGTAATTATTACATCCTAGAAATTAAACACCCTGGACGTGAGAGTCGCATGGGTGAGGGGTGTCATTATAGGTGCCCGACCAGACACAAGACACATCGGCCACCTCGAGTCGCTGCTCAATGCCAATTGCAGGACGGTTCGCGCGTGATCTCGCTCGGCCACCAATTGCGCGAGAACCATACCTTGCACATATAATTACACTTTAACAAATATACACAAATCACGAGGAGGTAATTGTAACTCAAAAAATGAATAAGTAGAGTCTGAAATACTTTGTATTAATTGGAATTTGGATTTTGTTGAATCTTGAGTCTGTCACATATTCTGATTAATGTAATTATTAGAACACTATAATTGACGAAACTGTAAAAGAGAATGGAAAAGAATTAGTTTGCTTTATGGTGATATTAAAAAAAAACTAATTACTTCATTACAAATTATAGCATTTCGGCGTTAAGACCAGTGTTAGGTTGGCACTGTGGACGAGTCCACTATGGCTACGGAGCACAGGGGTGTTTCCGCGAAACAGCTAGGTTAAGACTGACTTTTCTTTAAGGGTTTGTTATTACGTGAAAACAAGGTTATCGCCTGGCCCGTAACTTTATTTAGATATTGAGGAAAGTTGTTTTGCCCACGGTCACACCACACAATAGGCTATGTCACGCAGTTTACTTTACACCTTAATTGTGGGTGTGTTGGATGGGCAAATGCTTCACTAACATTCACAGGGGCTCCTAGCACCCGGTAATATACGGGGGCACCACCCCACAGCGTCGGGAGGGCAGCTGGGCGCCGCTGCCCATGTGGCAACTTGTGTGGGTGCGCTCCGTTATGCAAACCGGCTACTGGCGCTGGGGTGTGTTCCGTCGGTGGACGGCATGGTGCGCACGACGGGCTAGTAGCACTGACAGAAGGTGTGGCTGTTCCACATCAAACGCCCCCTCCTTCGGATTCCGTCTGCGCAGCACGACGCCATCTACGCCTTACCTGAAGCAGGAGGGGTTCCGCCCCACAGGTCTGTTGTGGAGTTGGTACTGCTGCTGTGGTGGCTGTTGGAGGCGCGGTGTCGCGGCTGTCGTCGAGGGGGACGCTGTTACACTGCCGCAGGTAGTGCACTCTCGGTGCTTCTCTCTACCTCGACGTGTTGCCCGGCAGAAAGGGGGAAAGCCTCCCATGTCCCTTTGGTCGTTCTCTGGGTCGCTGTCGCCCTGGGGTGGTTGGGAAGTGGCCGTGGAGCATGATCCTGGCTGGCCGGTTGAGAGGGGGGCGGTTTGGGTACCCCTGCCCTCTCGCCACCTCCACTGGAGACCTGTGTCCCGCCGGAAGGTCTGCGCCGATCTCCTCTTCTCAGAGGCAACTGAGTGGCTGGGGTGTCGCTCCCCCCTTGAGGCGAGATTTGAACTGGTAGGCTCGTTACCGGAACCCCCGGTGCAAGGCTGCGTGGGTGTGCTTGGGCCGCTTAGGCAGGTGGCATCCCGACGCCAGGCGTCGGGGCGCGTACGACGGCGGGGGCAGGCGATGCTCGCCATGTAGCAAATTCGTGATGGTCTGGTTGGTATCGCAGGAGCTCTGGTTCCTCTTCCACAGTCGCGACTGCCTCCCCACGTCGTCCGCCGTCTGTTGCCACAGAGGGTTGTGTTCGAGTGTTGAAGAGGCACCTTATGCATCTTATTGGGGTACCAGTAACTGCGCGAGGTGTCAGGTGGTGCTGTGGTTCTCTCTTGTTCAGGGGGAGTTCCAATGTCACTAGGAGTGACTTCACTCCCTGGCTCAGCCCCCAGGTCATCGTGGTGGACTTTGGTCACTCTCGCGCCATGCTTCACTAAGTAGGTTGTCTTTCTGTAGGCCTATATGACTTTGTGGGGCCCCGACCATTTAGGTGCAAATTCAATGCAAAAGTTCTTCTTCCTGCTGAAAGGTGGTGAATCCTTGCATACATGCGCTGTCCTGGTCTTAGGTTATTGGGCGGTCGGTCGGTTGCCTTGAGCCACTGTTGTGTGTAGTGCTGTTGTCTGTCGCGCATGCCCTGGTGTCGTTCTTGCCGCCGTTGTTCTCTTGTGGCGTGGTCGATTGTATCTTCGTCACTATTCCCGGTGCAGCTGTATTCACCTGGCAGTGGCCCAGTAGGGGGGCAGCAGGGGATTGGCCAGTGGCCAGTGGCCAGAGTGTGAAGAGGTCCGCAGGAAGATGATCCGCCCAGGTTTCGTGCTTGCTGTCAACACGAAGCCTGAGTTGGGTCTTCAGGTCCTGGTGCGGCGCTCCGTGGGGTTAGCACAGGGGTGGTATAATGGGGTGTTGTGGTGCTGCACCCCCACTTTCCACATGCATCACGCCATCTCTTCCCTGTGAACTCCGACCCGTTATCTGTCAGGAGTATTTTTGGGTAGCCCCAGTGTGTGAAAAATTCCCTCTCCAAAATGGCTACCTATATTTTGACCCTACTGCTGGCCACTGGGTAGGCCTCTATCCATCGTGAAAACATGTCGGTAACAACCAATATGAATATTTTCCCGCCTGTGGACCGAGGGTAAGGCCCCATGAGATCGAGGGCGACTGCCTTAAAGGGCTCTTGCAGGAGGCGGGGCAGTTGTTGTTGCTGCCCGTCGGCTCGTCGGGCTTTGTATTGGTTGCACTTCTGACCCTTCTGGACATATTTCTGTACCGTGCGATGCACTCCAGGCCAGTAGAACATGTGTGTAAAATTATGGCTGGTCTGGTGCGCTCCGGGGTGTCCGGCGCAGTGGTCATCATGCGTGTGTCTCAACACCTCCTCCTGTGCACTTAGGGGCACAAATAACTTCCAGGGCCCATGTCTGTTGGGGGCATGTCTCGAGCCTACCATCTAGCACTCTCCAGCTATCTACCCACCCCTGGTTGACCTCTGTCCTCTTTGCTCGACACTTAGGGCAGGCCTGCTGTGCGGCCACCACTCGGTCGTATACTTCGTGGTCGGGGGTGTCCGTGGGTTCCGTAACCATCTGGAACAATTGCATGTCGTGGGGCGGTTCAGGCGGCATGATGTCCTCCCACTCTGTTTCGTCGCGCACGATCACGTCAGCGCTCGGGGCGCGCGACAGTGCATCGGCCAGCTAATTGTGGATGCCGGATACATTTTCGACCTGGAAATCGTAACTCTGCAGGGCCATGGACCATCTCGCCAGCTTACTCCGTGTCTCGCGGACTGAAAGCAACCACACGAGGATTCTATTGTCTGTACGTAGAATGAAGCGGAGGTACTCGAGATACGCGGGGTAGCGCTTCATAGCCCAGACTACAGTTAGATCTTCTTGTTCGTTAGCATGGTAACGCTGCTCCGTGGGGCCGAATTTGGCACTGGAGAAGTCGATGATGTGCTGCCCGCTGCTGTCCCCGTACTAGTATAACACTGCGCCGATCCCCACCTTGCTTGCGTCCGTCTGAAGGTACAGCGGGTGCTGGCTGTCATAAAGGGCTAATGTATCGCACACTGCGAAGGCGGTTTTGATGTCATTAAAGGCCTGTTGTGCTTCCGTGGTCCACTGATAACTCTTCTGCAGTGATAGTACGGCAGTGAGTGGTGCTGTTATTGTGGCAAAATTTTGGATGTGCTCGCAGAGCCAATTTATGAGTCCAAAAAATTTTCTCAGCTGTTTACTTGTGGTTGGGCGTTGACAGCTCTCAATAAGGCGCAGGTGGTCGGCGTTGAGTTCGATCCCCCTTTCGCTCACTTGATGACCTAAGATCTTGATATTCGCCTTCACGATATGGCACTTTGGGACTGCCTATGTGAGGCCGTTGATTGCTAACCTCTCAAGGATGATGGACAAGTGGTGTAGATGCTCTTCCCAGGTGTCTGACCAGATAAGTACATCGTCTAGGTACGCCAATGTGAGCTCTCCCGCTAGCCCGCTCAACACCTGTACCATCATTGTCTGGAATGTGGTGGACGCGCCCTTCAGCCTAAATGGCATCGCATACAATTGGTACTGGGGGCCGCCGGGGGCGGTAAACATGGTCTTTTCGCGGTCGTCCTGTCTAACTGGCACCAGCCAGTACCCACTCCGACGATCCAGGGAGGAGAAAATCTTGGTGCGGCCAATGGTGGTGAGGGCGTGTTTCACACTGATATATGGCGGTGCGACATTTTCTGTAGCTAGGTTCACTCGTCTCAGATCATCGCAAAAACGGAGAGAGCCATCTTTCCTTGGTGCTAAAGTTATTTGGGAGTTATAGTGGCTATTGGTGGGTTCGATGAAGCCATCGGGAAGCATCTCCTAGATCTGTGTTTGTATAATACTCGCTGGGTGGGGCAGGTATGCCCTAGGTGGAGTATACATGGGTTTTGTAGTGGTCAGATGTATGCGGTGCTTGGTGACAGCTGTCTGCTTCAGTTTATCATTAGCAGCAAAAACTTCCCATCTCTCGTCTAAAAGGTGTTGCACCGTTTCCCGGTATGCAGGGGCACTACATTTGAGATGTCGTCTAGGTGGACTGGGGCGATTGGGTTGCATGGTTTTGTGTCTGTACTATAAGCTCTTCTGTGCTCCACTATGCCAAAGTGTATATGTCGGGCTGCAGGCTCCACTACGGTATTCTGCTCCCTGAGCCAGGGCAGGCCGAGTATTGCATCCTCCCTGAGTTCGGGCATCACTAGAGCTGTGGTTATTGTCTCTATATCGCGTGTGCGAACAGTGACTGCGGCTTGGCCTGTGGTCCACCTTCTAGCATTCTCTGCTGCTTGCTTGACTGACTGACTAGTGGTCGTGATGGTATTAGGATTAACGAACTCGGGTCTGACAAAACTATGTGAAGCGGCCGTGTCCACCAGAGCGTAACACAGGAGGTTGTTTATACTGACGCGAATCTTGATGAATGGGCTGTATCTGCTGTAAATCTGGTTCTGGAGGGCATGTTGGGGTGTCTGGGCCGGTATTGCTTCAGCTCTGGGGTAGGCGGCACGTCTGGCCCCCTACCCCACTCGACCGTTTCCCGGTTGAGGCGGCTCTGTGTTGCCATTGGGGCAATCCTTCCGCCAATGCATCTGGTTTCTGGGGCAGTTGCGGCATGGGGTGAGAGGTGGTTGACTTAAGTCCAGGTGGCAGAATGCACTCCTACTGCTGTTAACATTGCCTGGGTAAACATGATCGTTCACAAACCCATCCATCCGTTGGTGTTGATGTCCCACTTCCGTGGTCTGATGAGCGGTTGGAGGCGGCAGCATTGTCGACGTCCGACGGCCGTTGCCACTCCTATGGTGTGGAGTGATGTTCAGGGTCCCGCGCTTCAACAGCGCAGCAGCGCGAATGAATTCGGCAGGCTCCTGTGACAGTAGTGGCACCAGGACCGGACAGAATTCCGGGGTGGCGGTTTCCGTTATTGCAGTGAGTACCTGTAGTGCACTTAGATGAGGCTGATGTTTACATAGCACATGCTATTTCCTGGATATGAAAGTCGCTAGTGGCTCGTTGCCTTGGGGTTCAAGAGCCAGGCGACTTTAGGCTTGGAGGGATTGAATGCCTCGCTGTAGTGGGCTGTAAACACCTCGTGGAACTCTTCCCATCGCATCCCATACCTGGTCATCGCAGACCACCACCTCTTGGCTGGGCCTATCAGCTCCTTCCATATGCATTCGGGCCACTCCTCTTTGCTGACGCCATACCGGCGGAGGCGGTCGGTGCGGTTGTCGAGGAAGGCTGCGGGATCCTCGATGTTCAGACTGGCGAAGGTTGGCAGTGTCTGGAAGTGGGGTGGGGTGGTTATAACTGATAGTTCCGACATGTCACGCTGGGTCACAAGCGCGCTCGGTGCGGGAGTTAATTTGGGTGGTGTTGGGAAGTTCTGGACCACATTGACGGTAGTGTTCGGCGGATTGACAGCGAACAGGTTAGTGACCCTTAAAGGCAAGTTTGGAAAGTCTGGGGTGTCCGCCGGTGTTTGACTGGTAGTCGCAATACACGCAAAACACAGGAAACCCGTTCCTACTAGTGTCGGTCGTTCGGCAGGCACGAGGCACTCGGTGTGCGTAGGCTGTCCGCAGTATTGGCAACGAAGGTCTGGACACATGTCCTGGCAGCGTCGGCGGCTGCACCCTGTTGTCGTGGTTGGAGTGGCTGGTTGGAAGGTTGTCGCTGCCCATGACATAAGTTCGGGTTTGTCACACTTGACACTGACATAACATACATCACACTGAAAATATCATGTGAGTGCGCGCATCACCTCTGTGGCGGACATGCAGCCTTCGTGTAGGTTAGCCTGACACGTGCGACACTAGGTGGTGTTCTGTCCTTGGTGTAAACAGACTAAGCTGTGGCACACTCCTGTTTTGCTGTAGTCTCCGGAGGCCGGTTAGGTTTTTGCATTTGTCACAATTTACCAGTGACGCCAGCTTGTTAGGTGAGAACGAGCACTCGGTACAGCTTGAGACTCTCAGGGGTCGTGCGGACGATGGCAGTAATGTACTCACCCGTTCCTCGCCTGTTACGCAGGGAAGTCGAGGTGCTTCCCACATCCCTGACAATTGAGAAAAACACTCCCAGGGAATACAAGGGCACCCTGGATGACCATTTACTTACATGAGAAAGTGAGCGGGTTAAGGCCCACGCCATATAACCGTGAAGTGGTAGTCCATAAAAACTATTTATCACTCACATGTTTTATTGAAAGAGTCGTCATTAATCCATACAGAGGCACACTATGGCGATGGTTGAGCGGACCCAGACCTAGCCCGTCCGGTGGGCTGTGCAGAAAACAAAAGTTCGTCATAGGATGGAGCGTAATTATTACGTCCTAGAAATTAAACCTCCTGGGCGGTGAGTTGCAGGGGCGAGGGGTGTCGCCGGGCACATAACAAAAATAACATTCCAGTAAATTACGTTAAACTATTGCAGTGAAATGATTAGAGCAAAGTTGTAGGTGTCCGGCGCGACACAAGTCACGTCGACCACTTCGAGTCGCCACTCAATGCCAACTGCAGGACGGTTCGCGTGTGAATAAACTCGGCCACCAATTGCGCGGGTACTGTCCCTTGCACACATCATTACACATTAACAAATATACACAAATCACTAGAAGGCAATTCTAACTCAAGAAATGAATAATTAGAGTCTGAAATACTTTCTGTTAATTGGAATTTGAATTTTGTTGAAACTTGAGTCTGTCGCATATTTTGATTAACGTAATTATTAGAACACTATAATTGACAAAACTGTAAAAAAGAATGGAAAAGAATTACTTTGCATTATGCTGATATTAAAAAAAACACTAATAACTTAATTACAAATTATAGCATTTCGGCGCTAAGACCAGTGTTAGGTTGGCACTGTGGACGAGTACACTATGGCTACGGAGCAAAGGGGTTTTTCCATGATACATTTAGGTTAAGTCTGACTTTTCTTTAAGAGTTTGTTATTACGTGAAAACAAGGTTCCCCCTGGCCCGTAACTTTATTTAGATATTGGGGAAAGATGACGCGGGTCGTTCCGCAACTCCCTCTCGCCGAGCCCGTCGTGCGCATCAAGCCACCATTACGGAACAGGCTGAGCGCACATACAGCCACGGAATATGGGAACACACCCGGCCACGTGGGCACACGAGGTAGCGGCGTTCATACGCCATACCCGCGACGCCCGGGTGCCACCAGCGTGTGCGTCGGTCCCGTAGAACTGCCAGCAAATGGTAGGAATATGACCCCTTGACAAAAAGCGACATAATTTAATGTCAAAGTTGAACACTGTGTAAAAGCCCTTCTGTGCTTTTCCCGTCAAGGCGAGTTATGCCATTTAACAGGCAGTAATATAGAAAGGCCAGGGGTAAGTGTGTTTCATGTGTACTGTGCCCCCTCTCAACTTTTTCGTATTGAACCTTAATACCAATAAAAGACCCCTGCGCCTCGCGACAACTTGGACTCGCCCACGCAGCAAACTTGCCGCCCAAATATCTACACATGTTCTCCCCCAAACAGTTTCACGTTTTATTTGTTCTGTAATTGCCAGTGTTGTGTTTGAATTATTTCTATTCAAATTACGTCGAAATGCAGTGTCTATGTTTTTAAATGTTGTATGGTTCAAAATTTCACGTAACTATAAATTACGTAAACTCTCCATAAACTATCCTGTTATACAAATTTGGGACTCTAACCCTCAAGCTGTGCTATTAAGAGTGTTTTGGATCTTTGCCCCTGTTTAATTTAGTGATTTTGTGTATTTCGGCCAGTGCTTCCCGCCTGGGGCGTCAT
>PNEQ01102267.1:0-11701 GCA_003012365.1 Medauroidea extradentata | reverse complement strand
AATGACGCCCCTGCTTCCCACGCTTTGGCGGCACGATGTCATGCACGCGGGAAAGACTCGCCAGTTGGCATTACACGGCGGTCCGGGACGGTCGACGTGTTAGTCACTCCGGGCCCTGCACAACTTTGCATCGTCAGTAGCGTACCCATATTCATTCTTTTCGTCTGGAACATTTTCTTTTAACTTTGCTGGCCCGGAAGTGTACCGTTCACCCCTGCAACTCGTCGCTCAAGGGCATTACTTAAATTATCTTTTTCACTCGTGTAGTGAATTTTCACGTAACAGCATAGCCCACTGGTCAGGCTTAGGGCCGGGTCCGCTATTTGTGCCACCAGTGTTGTATGATTGGAGCATGGAGCTTTGCCAATAAATACGTTTTTCCAGTTACAGGTGCGTATTAATTACTTGCCGCTTCACGGCCATAAGGGCACGGGACCCTTCAACCCGCCTTCCAGTACTAGACCTATAGTGTGTATGTGTGTATTTTTCTACTTTAGTGCTACGGGCGTGGGGAACACCATAAGATTCCCCTGCGTTAGTAACATAGGGACGTAGAGTGGGGAGTGTTCTGCAACGCCACAGCCGTCAGCCACGTGGCCCTGAAACCTAGAGTCTCTGCTCTCATGAATGCCCATTCAATCTTAATGGTCTGGCGCACCGGGCAAACAACACTTAATCGCAACCCCTGCTCACTTCAAATTGTTGCCCAACTTGTGTGGCGTTAACAACCACGCACCATCGCAGTTGCAGTTACTGTAAAATTCGCACGCGAGGAGACCACGTGGTCGCCATTGTCGGAAGCAGAGGGAGAGAGTACGCGAGGGCGGCCATCTTGTGGCAGCATCTGGCCATGCGACCCCCTCACCACCCCCGCTCCATCGAAGGGGTGGCAGCGTGCGCACCAAGGACAACATCACACCCCAAGCCACCTGCCGCCAAAGCTACCTCCCCCTACCGTGCCGCGTGCGGGGAGTCTGCTGCGCCAAGTTCGTTGACTTGACCAGCTGATCGTCTGTGCCGCACGCGCTACCGTGCTCCAGCGAAATGGCATACCACGGCGCGTATGGAGCTACCGGACAAATATGCGACCAGTGCTACGAGACTCTGCCTGAAAATCCGGCCCACCACAGATGCCACGTGAAGGCGCTATTACCGAACTGACAACCACATAACATCTTCCGCGACAACCGCGACTTTCCGCTGCAGGCGACGTCCGATGATGTACCTGCACGGACGGGTACGCAGTTTGGGCCAAGACGGGAAGCTGCCAACTGGAATACACCGTGTGCAACCGTGTGTGAGTGCGCAGCACAACAAACAAACTTTAAACAGGAAGCAAATTTCTGTGATATTTTTAAGCGTAAAGTATGTGACAGCCTAGTCTGTCTGCACCCAGGACAGTGCACCGTACAGTGCATGACGTGTTCTGTGCAATACCACGACGGATGCTTGTCGGCCGCGGAAGTGGTGAAGGCACAAGCGGGACCTTTCTGGTGCAACATGTGCAAGATGACCGCGGGAGCCACAACAGCACGTTCACCCAGTGACTGCGTAAAACACCGAGTCCCCACACTGTTCGTGACTGGAGGTGGCAACATGCCTGATACACCAGTACCTGAGTGCAGACGACCGCGATGACATGTGGAGGCGGGAACTATGTTGCAGTGTAAGTACTGTGAGCAAGACGCGCACATGGAATGCCTCGTGGTCGAGTAGAAGCAGATGGTAGTCGGCACGGGTTTCCTGTGTTTTGGCTGTATCGCTGCTACACAACAACCTCTGTCGGAGACACCGAACTGGCAGAACCACACCACCGAGGACAGCAACCTAGGTCACAGTGCTATCCCACGAACAACTGTCGCATTCATTCAGAACATGTCCATACCACCAATGTTTACGAGCGCATGGCACACTCCAGTGACACCGCAGGTGACGGAGATGGCCGCGACGCCCAAGCCGGCCATGTCGAAGCCACGCCAGTTCCAGATGCTACCAACTTTCGCGGGATTAACGAGCGAGGTCCCGGAGGTGTTCCTCGAGGACTGTGAAGGCCGCCTACACCGGTACGGTGTTACCGAAGAAGAATGGCCGCAAGTCATCGAGAAGCAGCTGACGGGCCAAGCCAGCAGGTGGTGGTTGAGTATGACGCAATATGGCATGGCGTGGAACAAATTCCAGGGACTGTACCTGTCACGATACGGGGAAGCGTTTATGTCACTACGAGCCACTTTCAGTGTTTGCATCGCGCAAGTACCACCTACTGCGCAAGTATCAACCACACCTTAGTGCGCGACAAGTGCTTACTACCATCGCCGAAACCACGCCCCCAGATTTACGTGTTTCGCTAGTGCCACTACTGACGTACGAGCCAAGAGAGTTCATAAAGGCCACCGCACTGTTCGGGAGAGCGACACTCCAGCCGCCAGCGACACTGCGCGGGAGGGCGGTGCTGACCGACCCATGACAGCTGCACACTAGCAACACCAAGGACAGCGGCGACAGGCGGAGAGCGACATCACGAACGAAACACAAGGTATGAGAGTGATTATTCCAAGGGTGATGTGCATGACAACACGAAACAGCGACGCTCGCTAGACTATTTCCAAGCCACCCCTGTTCCCGTGTCAGTTCTGCCCGGGCGACCAGTTGCACTGGCATAAAGACGGTCCTAGAGCGCTGGCGAGGCCGAAGAAAGGGGACAAGAATACCAGGTCCCAGTCGGGAAACGGACAATAGGGGTCACGGGACCTGACGTCACCGTGTACCCCGGTGTCAATGTAAACAATCAGACACCACAACACGCTCTACTCCAGCAAATACATAGTCGACACCATCCATCAATAAAAATTTTAGTAACCATAAATAACCTCCGCTGTTATGCGCTAGTGGACACAGCGGCCTCACACAGTTTCATTCGGCCAGAATTTGTTAATACTAAAACCATGATGAAATTCAATCAGTGCGTTCTGCTAGCTGCCGAGGGCGCGAAGTGCCAAGCGATAGGCGAAGCCACCATTGTTGTATGCATCAGGGACATTGAGACCATAACAACCGCCTTGGTAGCACCGGAGCTGAGGGAGGATGCCATCTTGGGCCTGCCTTGGCTTACCGAACAGAACACAGTGGTAGAGACCGTGGCGAGACGCTTTTACTTCGGCACTGCTGAACGCAGAACCGCATACAGTACAGAGGTAAAAACAAGGGAACCGGCAGCCACAGTTAGACTCGAGGAAATATCAAACGAAGTACCCCTAGTGTACAGAGAAGCATTCCAATGGCTTTTAGATGAGAGGAGCGAAGTGTTCGCGGCTAATGATATCCTGATACGTACTGCGGTGATAGAACACCGAATCGACCTCACCGCAAACAAACCTATTTACACGCCCCCTAGCGGCTACTTGCCACATCAGGCCAAAGACATCAAAGAACAGATCAAGGAGATGCTGGCAGATGGAGTCATTGAACCGGCCAACAGCCGGTACAATTCACAAATATCGTTAGCCCCCAAGAAAAATGGCACACTGTGCTTTTGCGTAGATCTGAGATGTGTGAATCTCGCGACAGAAAACCTGTCCCCACCATACATCAGCGTCAAGAATGCTCTGAACGCCATTGGATGCGCGAAAGTGTTCTCCTCCCTAGACCTGCGGAGCGGTTACTGGCAAGTTCCGGTGCGGCAGGACGACCGGGAGAAAACCGTATTCACGGCCCCAGATGGCAGCCAATATCAATTTTGCGCAATGCTGTTCGGCCTGAAAGAACAACCCGCGACGTTCCAAATGATCATGGTGCAGGTACTGAGCGGACTGGCCGGCGAGTTCACATTAGCCTACCTCAACTACGTGCCCATATGGTCGAATACCTGGGAAGAACATCTAATCCACCTATCGCTCGTCCTAGAATGCCTGGCCATCAATGGGCTGACATGCGAAGTACCCAAATGCCATATAGGGAAGGCCAACATCGAATTCCTAGGCCACAAGGTCAGCGAGAAGGGGATTGAACCCAACGCCGAACACCTTTTCTTAGTAGAGGAGTGCCAACCACCAGGCACGTGCAAACAACTGCGCAAGTTTTTCGGCCTGATAAACTGGCTACGTGAGCACATACAGGGGTTCGCGACCATAACAGCACCGTTGACAGCTCTCCTCTCCCCGCAGAGAAGATACAGTTGGACTGCGGAGGCGAACAAAGCGTTCCGAGACATTAAGACAGCGTTTACGAGGTGCGAGACCCTAGCCCACTACGATTGTCAGCGCCCACTGTACCTCCAGACGGACGCAAGTCAAGAAGGAATCGGTGCGGTGCTGTTCCAGTACAGCGACAAGGGAGCAAGACGTGTAATAGACTTCTCGAGCACTAAATTTGGCCCCACGGAAAGACAGTACCACGTAAACGAGCAAGAGTGCCTAGCAGTCGTATGGGCGATGAAACGTTACAGAGCTTACTTGGAATACCGGAGATTCATCCTGCGCACCGACAACAGGTGTCTCGTGTGGCTGCAGTCCGTGCGCGAAGCACGCAGTATACTTGCGCGGTGGTCAATGGCACTGCAAGGCTATGATTTTGTGGTCGAACATATAGCGGGGATCGACAATCAACTGGCCGACACATTGTCGCGTGCGCCGCGCACTGACATAATCGTGCGCGACATGACGGACTGGGACAATATCCTGCCACCCGAGACGCAGTCAGCTGACACCCAGCTATATCAGCTGATAGCAGAACCACAAGAGGCCAATGTCAACAACCTTTATGAGGCGGTTGTAGCAGCGCAGCGAGACTGTCCCACATGTCAGAACAAGCACCAGGAATGCGCGAACGAGTTGGTACACCAGTGGCATGTAGTCAACGAACGGGTAGAGGTGCGACCCCCCCACCTTCGGGGGGGGGGGGACCGTGGAGACTGTTTCTGCCCGAGTGTGAACGCGGGAACGTGGTATGTCACGCCCACGACAGACACTTCGCCGGACATTTCGGGCGCGTGCCAGACCGCCCGCAATGTAAGCCGCCTGTTCTACTGGCCAGGGGTGACCCGGGCGGTGCAATGGTATGTCAGAAGCTGCGAGACATGCAACAAGTTCAAGTCGCGAAGAACCGACAGCGAGCAACAGCAGCAGCCACGTCTGTCGGAGCGCCCCTTCGAAACTGTCGCCCTAGACATCATGGGCCCATACCCCCGTTCCATGAACGGCAAGCGCTTCATTTTAGTGGTGACGGATATGTTTTCGAGGTGGACGGAAGCCTACGCTGTTCCCAGCACATGTGTTAAGAACCTAGTGCGAACACTTGACCCGGAGTTTTATGCAAGATGGGGCTACCCAAAGGTAGTGCTTATGGACAACGGGTCACAATTCACTGGGGGATAATGGAGGGACGCATGTGGGAAGTGGGGCGTCTACCACAACACCACACCAGTGTACCACCCGAAAGCCAACCCCACAGAGCGTCGGAATAAGGATCTGAAGACGCAGCTCCGACTCCGTGTGGGGAAAAGGCACGAGACCTGGGCCAAACACCTGCCCGAAGCCCTGTTCACACTTAGGTGCCGGGTGAACGCGGCCACCGGACAATCACCAGCAGCGGCACTACTGGGGTGCAATCTCAGACTCCCAGGCGAGTATCAGTGCGCCACCGTCAGCGAGGAAGTACCTGGAAGCCGTGAAGAAAGGACCGAGAGGCGACAGGAGCGACACATGGCGATGAAGGCTAACCAAGAGCACTATGCTTAACAGTGGCTCAAGACCACGAGACGCCCCCCCGAACAGCTCCAGTCTGGACAGCGGGTAAACGTCCGAGCGCACCCTCTCGGCAGAAAAAAAAGAACTACTGCTCAGGCTTCGCCCCCAAGTGGAGCGGACCACACCAGGTTTTACAAGCGTGCGGCAGGACCACCTACCTTGTTAGGCACCACAACGGTCGAGTAAACAAAGTACATAGAGATTCTCTGCGAGCTGCTTGTGGCGGCGAAGGTGGTACGCCCCACAGCACCACGCCCCCCAGGACAGACCCGCCAGACAGGGTGCCACCTAGCACCCCGCGTGCAGGCTACAGCCCCCACACTGGGTGCGTAAGGCGCCTCTTCGCGAGCCGGACTTCGCGAGCCGGACACCGCCGACTACGGCAGCAGAAGGCAGACGGCGCTGAGGGGCAGTCGACACTAGTGACGGGAAGCCGATGCGCTCACCTGAACAACATAACAGCCCAAGAGTTCCGGCGAGGCTCCACGAGCCCACCGACAGTCTTACGCGTCTCGGCGCCTCGCGTCGAGACGCCACCTGGTGACACGGACCAACTCCGCCCCCGAGGCACCATGCTTGGGGCAGAGGTGACGGGACCGCCTGTTCAAGACGGAGCCCGAGGAGGGACCAGCGACGCCGACGTCCAGCTGCCGCTGGCCGAATACGACAGCCAGGCACCCTCTGGCCTGCAGCAGGAGATAACACGGTACGACACGGGGTCGACCCGACACCAGCGCCGCACGAGGGGGGGGGGACAGGGCGCCCTCGTCGCCCCACCCCACAACGGCCGTCCCGGACCCAGCTCCGCGGCCACCTCTGCAGCCCGACCCAGGTGACCTGGACCCGGGGACTACCTACAGGGCAGGGAAGGCCTACTGCCTTCCCGCCGGTCGAGACGTATGGGCCGCGGAGTGCACCCCGGGTGCACCTTCTGCCACGACGATCCGGCCACCAAGACGAAGGCAACGGCACTCTGCAGTCGTCAGCTACCCCAGCCAGGCCGGTACTTCCTCTGCACGCGGCCAGCCGGCCCCCGGAGTCCCTTCTGCTGCAGGTAAGGCGGCGGTGGCGGCAGCGTTGTGATGCACAGACGGGCTCCCTGGAGGGGCCGTTTGATGCGGGTCGTTCCGCAACTCCCTCTCTCTGAGCCCGTTGTGCGCATCAAGCCACCATTACGGAACGGGCCGAGCGCCCGTACAGCCACGGCATATGGAAACGCACCCGGCCACGTGGGCACACAAGGTAGCGGCGTCCAGACCCCGCCCCTGCGACGCCAGATGCTACCAGCATGTGCGTCGGTCCCATAGAACTGCCAGCAAATGTTAGGAATATGCCCCCTTGACGAAAAGTGACGTAATTTAATGTCCATGTTGAACACTGTGTAAAAGCCCTCCCGTGCTTTTCCCATCAAGGGAAGTTATGCCATTTAACAGGCAATAATATAGAAAGGCCAGGGGTAAGTGTGTTTCATGTGTACTGTGCCCCCTCTCAACTTTTTCATATTTAACCTTAATACCAATAAAACACCCCTGCGCCTCGCGACAACTTGGACTCGCCCACGCAGCCAACTTGCCACACAAATATCTACACACGTTCTCCCCCAAACAGTTTCACGTTGTATTTGTTCTGTAACTGCCAGTGTCGTGTTACAATTATTTCTATTCAAATAACATCCAAATGTAGTGTCTACGTTTTTAAATGTTGTATGGTTCAAAATTTCACGTAACTATAAATTACGTAAACTCTCCATAAACTATCCCGTTATACAAATTTAGGACTCTAACCCTCAAGCTGTGCTATTAAGAGTGTTTTGGATCTTTGCCCCTGTTTAATTTAGTGATTTTGTGTTTTTCGGCGAGTGCTTCCTGCGCTTTGGCGGCACGTCACGCACGCGGGAAGGACTCGCCAGTTGGCATTACGCGGCGGACCGGGATGGTCGACGTGTTAGTCACTCCGGGCCCTTCACAACTTTTCATCGTCAGTAGCGTACCAATAGTCATTCTTTTGTCTGGAACATTTTCTTTTAACTTTGCTGGCCGGAGGTGTACCGTTCACACCTGCAACTCGTCGCCCAGGGGCATTACTTAAATTATCTTTTTCACTCGTGTAGTGAATTTTCACGTAACAGCATAGCCCACTGGTCGGGCTTAGGGCCGGGTCCGCTATTGCGCCACCAGTGTTGTATGATTGGAGCATGGTGCTTTACCAAAAAATACGTTGTTCCAGTTACAGGTGCATATTTATTACTTGCCGCTTCACGGCCATAACGGCACGGGACCCTTCAACCCGCCTTCCAGTACTAGACCTATAGTGTGTGTATGTGTGTATTTTTCTACTTTAGTGCTACAGACGTGGGGAACGCCATAAGATTCCCCTGCATAAGGAACATAGGGACGTAGATTGGGGAGTGTTCTGCAACGCCACGTCTATAAGCCACGTGGCCTTGAAACCTGATGTTAGTGTGGCACACCTACAACAATAACATTCGTCGAAACTAATTTAGATAAAATTTTTGTTAATGTCTTGATAACTTCTGTACTTTCATTATAACAAACATCATTACTTCCCCCCATTACAATAACTGTATCTAACACAGCAAATTTTTTCTATTCAATACCAGAATCATTAATTACTGGGGAACAATGGGCCCCAGGTTTTACTGTACCTACAGCAACTTTATTTGGAAAATTAATACCAATTTCACTTGCAATGCCTCGGTCATAACTGTCTGAGAAAAATATTTTACCTACTGACTTCTTGCTAACAGAGGAAATTACTTTACTTTCAGTAGAATTATTATCCTTCAGTGCAACACTCACTTCGGGATTCAACCTTTTGTTCTTACTAGTTGTAGGCAGAGAGTTCACCTCTTGTCTGCATTATTCATTCTTCCATCCCTTTCTATTAAAAATTTCTTCCCTAGTTTCGTCACCATAGAGGTAATATATAGTAGAGGGAACATGACGTTACAAATGTGTGTCCAACATGGTCTCGAGAGTTTGGTGTCGTTTATTTATGTTTTATCGGCGTAAAAATTCAGTCGTGTTGTTTGAAACTCATGGCGTACCTTCCAGAATATATATTTAGTCACGTGGTGTTACCAATATCACGGTTCAAAACCTTATAGTAAGAATGTAGCTAATATTTACTTTTTACTAAAAACAGCTGGGTTAAGGAAAACAGTAACATGGCGACCATTGTTTACATTTGCGTTATGAAATTTCTACGCAATTATACTATGCGATAATGTGGTAGTATGTTCTCCTTAGTTCATATATTCATAAGCAGAGTTGCCAACTTGGTGATTTCGCCACCAGATCTGGTGATTTCGCCACCAGATCTGGTGATTTCCAAGCTTGTCTGGTGGCCAAAATTTTTCATTTGTGACAAGTAGAAAAGCTAGTGATTTCTGTGAAAATCTGGTGACAAATCTGGTGAATTTCAGAAATCTGGAAAAACTATTTTTTTTGCTTCTTTAAATGAATTAATTTGCAATTTTAAAAGTAATTTTTGTAAACGACATTAGTTATGTATCATAAATCTAAATTGGTTCCACTGGGGGGCATCCTAAACAAATAAAAAGGCAGCAAATGCGATGCATGCTCACCAGTTTTATCACTCATCACACCTGTCAATGTACATAATTCATTCTCTACCTGCTGCTAGCTATCAGTGCTTGGGCTGCGGGTTTATGCCGCTACCGACGCGACGCCAATCACGCATTCGATTCTAGTGCAGTTTGTGCGGGACAAATAAAGGTAGCGTGCGTGTTTTTGCTAAGCATTTTCTTGGATATTAATATGATCAAATCCAAGAATAATTATGCTCAAAAAGTTTCGTGATGAGTGGGTTCAAGATGAACGCTTTAAATCGTGGCTAATGAAAGTGGAAGTGCCATATTAGAATGCTGCAGTTGAGCGTGTGTTTAGCATGGTAAATGTGATTAAAAATGAAAAGCACAACATAATGAAAATTGATACTCTTCATGCAATTATGTGTGTGAAATATGGCTTGCAAAGAGAAAAGAAGTGTCGTTATGACTACGTAAGGTCTCAAGAAATTATTTTTAAAAATAGGAATATTTCAAGCGTACATGTCTGAACGCGAGGCTTCCGCATCCAAAGGCACTGAAGAGGACAAGGATGACGACGATGACATAGAAGATTAAATAAGTCACAATCTTATTTCACTTAAATAGATATCTCTATTGATTGTGTAGGATGATAAGACATGTAATTTTTGTGTGATCCGTGAGTCTGACATGGTTTTGAACAATATTGTATTCAACATTATAATGGAAGTCATGCATTTTCACGTAAATACCGCAGAAAGTAATATTTTCTATGAGTGCTAAGCTATGTTATTTAATTTTTTAACAATTATGAAAATCTGGTGATTTTCTGGTGATTTTTACTGATCAATCTGGTGACTTCTTTAAAAGAAAGTTGGCAAGGTACCAAAATAATCCATCATAGATGTGATTACTAAGCAATTATTATCTTGCCTCTCAATATTATTATAAATCTCTCGCGCATATTTCACTAAAGTCACGTGACACATGTTGAACACACAATTTCGTATGCAGATGTATAGATGATACTCCCTCTACCCTATATTTACTCTAAGTTCGTCACAGAGGTTACAGTTCTATGACAATTTATTTTCCGAAGGCCCTCTATTTATTCATGCAGTACCTTTATAATTTCATTTTAATGACTTATTTTCTTCAGTCAATTAACTAATCGACAGAAGCAATTTGTCAAAGTTATTTACATTTTCATCCTTCCGATTCGTCATCTTGTTTATCTACAAGTTTAAATTTGTAATTTGTTCATAGTCCTCAACACGCGGTATGTTAGTACATATTTACTTTTGGAGAAATATTTAGCTGATAACTGTTCCATTATTGTTCACGGACACTGGCGAACTGTCAGTGATATCAGTGTTATCAGCAAGAAACGGAATGCGACCGTTGTTTCGTGGTTGTGGGATAGTTCGTGAGAGAGAAACTGACGGACATAATAATTATTTATACGTAAACATTTTCGTTTTGTAGGTTTAAGGCACGAGTCGAGGGAGTGTTGGTTGAATAAGCGATTTTGCAAAGAAGTATTGTGTAGGCTATTAAGTGGCAGATAGATTACGTTCAGTGATGCAATCGTATTTTACTGCTGCCGAGACACATGTTGTAAATTTGTGGTTAGGCACGTTTCGTGTGTGATAAATACCAAATTTATGCCTTGTTTTCCTGTTCAGATGTTGCCTCAATTAACAATAGGTATGAATTTGTCACTGCTGTGATATATTTGTCGAAATAGTTTGTTCACGCATATCATGATTATGTGTGAAAGTCTCTTGACATTTTTTTCTTGTGTGTGCATAGCGTCGTCACATACGTTAACATAGGATTAGTGTTACTTATGTCACGTTTAGAGAACAATGCTTGCGTTGGTTTCCGTACAAATAAATACTCAAATCGTGCCTTAAATTATTATGTTGGATTGGATACAGCTTCGGATGACATGCAAAATTCTGTCTCACGAATGACCACAACTAAGTTCATCTCTCCCCTAAAATAAAATAAACATAGACCAACAGTCCTACCTAGTTGTTATAACTATAGAGAGAGAGTGAGTGAGTGAGTGAGAGTGAATGAGAGTGTGTGAGAGTGTGTGAGTGTGTGTGAGAGTGTGTGTGTGTGTGTGTGTGAGAGTGTGTGTGTGTGTGTGTGTATGTATATATATATATATATATATAATTTTTTGGTAAATATCAAGAGTAACTACTCATGCGAAAATTAACAAAAAAACTGCGGAAATGTACTAATTACGATATATTACGTTGAATAATAACAGTAATTAGTAGTCGCGATTAATAATTATGCTTACTTTCTAACCAATTCGATAGTGGGGAGGGCTATGAAGATCAGGGAAATTGTGGGGTAAAATACGTAAAAAGCA
>PNEQ01102266.1:36386-69447 GCA_003012365.1 Medauroidea extradentata | reverse complement strand
AGGCGAAGTTGGCCGCTTATTGGCTGCCCGAGGCTGTAGACTCCAGCCCCGTGTCTGTTTGGCTCCTGCATGTTACTACAGGTTTCCTATTGGCCTGGCTGCCGACTAGCAGAGCAGCTGCCTCACGCTGATTGGCAGTAGGTGTTTCCGCCATGTTGCTGGCCAGGGAAGCCATTTTGCTGGCGTGTGTGACTGAGTTTGCCTTCCTGCCGGCTATTTCACTTCTGTATTCCTAAATATTCTGTGATCTGGCTGTGCTTTGCGAATGTAAGCCCGAGTTGCGTGTAAGTTGTAATATCCAATCACTGGCAACAATGAATCAGAGCTGCAGATGTATAGGAAAGGCGTTGAATGAAGCTTGTATATATATTTACACGCACTAGAGACCGTAAAAATTTGCGTTTTCACTAACTTGTAGGCTAGTCTCCAAGAATATATGTCTACTCAAGTAGACTGCAGCTGCTCATTGACTCCTCTCTGAAATAGTGATGCCACATGGTTCAGCTTTCATTGAGGTTGAGTCTATATTATTTGTTCAGCGGTCTCCAGTAGGTGTCAAACATGTCAACATTCAATTTCGAAAGTGACGTGAATGTACAGTAGCTTGAATTCTAACTTCTGTCTAAACGAAGACTTAAAAATTTTGAGGTCCCTGCTTTTCACCGAACACAAGAGTCCCTTTTAAATACCCATGCCATATTAAGAGACCGCTCCAGTGTTTAAGGCGCATGCGAGCAACCCGCATTAACCCCTCATGTATCAAGGCTAATTTTACCTTCGCTATAGCAGTGAGAGTATTACTGAGATCAATATTTTCATCACAGTTAATCAAAGACACAGTCGTTCTTATTTTCGGCGCGTTCTGCAAAATTTAGTACAACAAACGGTTACATTAAAAACCTAATAGAAAGATAAGTTTGGAAAAACTATATAGTCTACCGTTATTTAGACTTGACTTCGGCAAACGCAGCGAAAGTAAGAACGACTGTGTCTTTCATAAAGCGCGAGGATAATGTTGATATGTGTAGTACTTGTATTGTATAGTGAAGGTAATATTAGACTGGATTTATATGTCGTTAATGCGGGCTGCATACATGCGGCTGAAACACTTAAACGGCCACTTAACCCCGTAAAGTAGGCGTTAATTTGTTTTGTCTTGGTTGTCAACGTGAGGACTTTGTTAGTCTGAGCAGTACTTACTGAGTTCTTACGAAAACATTATCAGCGAAATCTGAGTGGATCCGTGTTAAGAGCTGCGAGTATTAATAAATAAAGCAACAAGTTTGTAGACAGAGGCGTCATTTAAGGGGTCCGCCAAAAGGGGAAGGGGCAAAGGCCCCTCACCCTTATATTTAGAATTTTATATGTGTAAAATATATTTTAAGTTTCTTATTTATATATGCTTAATTAATTAAAAAAGATGCAACAAGGTCACTGTCGCCAAAAAAACTTGCCCCCCCCCTTACCCCCAAGAAAAATCTGAATTGACGCCGCTGTTTGTAGAGAAAATAGTATTGCAACATTTGCTTTCAATGCCATATGCGCACATCTGCAGCTCTTAGTCATGATTTAACTCTAACTTGGCTCAGCGTTCACGCGCAAAATTACAGACGTATGGTGTCACAATAACCGTATCCTGATTGGTTCAGTCGAATGAGAGACGTATCTGAACAAAGACACTCTGCCAATAACCATGGAACTGAGAAATTTAATGGTTCAAAAATATATTCGCGACAATCTCGTGACTCTGGTAATAACATCGTAGTAAGATGATATCAGACATTTAGCTTATTCCACAGATGATTGTAGTCGGACTTGCTGCAGGTGTCTGGCCTTGATACGCAGGTAAATCTAATTTTTTAATTAGTTTTCGAACCGTAACATGTATTCAAGTAATATCATCAATATTTTCTCTTGACGTGATATAGAATATATTCTTGATAAACTGCTTGACATAAACAATAATGGAATCTTTAATTAGTTTGTCATGCAGAATCATTGATAGTAAATTATAGTTTAACTTTGAAGAATGATTACAAGTCCAATATGAGATTAACATTATAACACCATTATATTTTCCATAACTCATCGTATCTTATGTGTCTACATCGCCACATTCACCAAAAATAGTTTAAACAGAAGTTATTGCATTAAATCGATAAATAAAATTTAGCATGTGGCTCCTCCCTGATGTTTCATAATTTGCAACGTGTCATTATTGAAGCAGTTATTTCAGGATGATATGTTAAGTGGTTAGCAGCAAACAAGTTGTTTCATTAAAATGTGATGATCCCAGGGCGTAATTTACGCAACTAAGGCCTCTTCTTTTATCGCCTATCTAATCTCGTCGTGTGCTTTTTTCATTTGTTACGCCAAATTATTTTCAAATTACTCAGCTCTGTCCTGTTGCTGTAACAGAATTGACGGGAACAGACATAGATAGACACCCGTAAATTAGTCATGAAAATTTTAAAAAGTGAGATTTCGAACTCAGGTAAATATGAACATCTTGCGTGATTGGTCCACTGCTTATGAAACTTGTCCTTGAAAACGTGCAAGAAAAAACTGCTGACTCCACGCTACCTTATAACTAGAGGCATCCAAAATTCGCGTTATTTTCTAACAGCTGACTAGACTCCAAGTGACTATATAGGCTAGTTCGACGTCTCACGCTGGCCGATATTGTCGTGACTTGCTTACACGGTAGAGCGGCCAATCTCTGTAAAGACGTAACACGCGTAAGCGACAAGACATAACAGTTCGTGGCCAATTGAATCGCAGGTTATGCTCTGTTATGTATAGGAAAGAGAAGTTTAGTCTGCTACCAAATGATAACGCGAATTTTGCATGTCTCTACTTATAACGCGTACAACTGGTCGCTCAACTGGAGCAGAAGTCAATGAACAAAGAACTGAAGGCAGAGTGGACTTACAATCGTGATGTCCTGCCGGCAGCAGGCAGTCAAACTCGTGATATTTTCTGCATGGGCTCTAGTGAGAGAATTAGTCCTCAATCTGACGGAGTGTTTTATTTTTCTCTGGCCACCATACTGACTCCCTCACATTTCCCTCTCGCTGGAAGGAGTGAATAATTTATGATTGTAACCACAATTTTTTTTATTTATTTATTTAGACACGTACAAAATTCAGCACTAGGCCGGTTTACAATTTGCCATGTGTTATACATAGAGACCTGAATAATTCGCGTATTCTTTTGGCCCCAAGCTACAATTCCAGCAACTATAAGTTCGTGCCACTTTCGCAATTGGCCCGTGACTTATTTGACACTTCCTGGAAGTGGCTTAGCCAATAGTACAGAAGCAACTAAATGCAGGTCCATATCACTGCGTCATCGAGCAACCAGTGAGCAGATAATGTCTGCTTGAATACACACATGTTCTTGGAGGCTAGCCTACAAGTATGTAAACCCGCTAATTCTTCACGTCTTATATACAACATGTTTTCTAATTAGAATTGTTAAAAAAATGTTAATACAGAGTACGTCTTTATCTCTTACAGAGAAAAATAAGAGACTGTCAAATTACTAAACATAGAGAAATTAAAATTTAAAATAAAAGTATAGGTATATGGTAAGACAAGTGTTCTTACACTTATAACAGCACTAATAACACACAAATATACAATACAGTTGTCAACTATTTAATATCTACTGTACTAATGATAATAATATTTTATATGTTAAGAATAAGGGACAATGAACAAAACTGGATAGTTTACAAATCGAGCATAATTAATACCCTTGTTAGGTTGGTCCCATTAAAATTATTTTTTTTATATTGGTGTCAACCACTGTTCAGTTTTACACATAGGCCCTAAGTAGGGACCCCTAATTTTCGCGAAAATAAAATTGCCTCACTTTGTGTCAGTGACTTAAGTTGCATATCTGCAGTTCTGCTTCATAATCAATGATTGGACGTCTTAGCTCTGACGTGTCTTGGGGTTTTACTATCAAATCACAGACTTGTGAAGTTGTAGTAAAATTATTGTGTTTGGCAAAGTCAAATGAGTGACATTAGTTCACAAAGACACGCTGCCAATAACCATGAAGTAGAACTGTAGATGTACACGTAAGTCACTGAAACAAAGTGGGGCAAAAATCTTGTTGCGAAAATCAGGGGTCCCTGCTAATAAGACAACATGTGATTTTCCCACATAAAATTTGGCTCCTATAGTTTTAGCATAAATAATCACCAAAATAAAAAGACTGTCGATGCGGTGTAGCCAAAGCTAAAAGTGTAATTTACTTATGATACCGAAATCATAGGACCTAACAGTCAGTATATCAATGCATTTTAAGACGTGTGTGACAAAATATAATTTTGAAAATTTCCTGTGACAAACACAACTCAAAATTAAGCACAAATATTTGTATTTTCATTAAATTCCAAGAAATTCAATATGTAATCTCTTTTTAACCCTAAAGGTGTCTTGATGTAGCTCATAGCATTTGATACCAATGAAAAATATATTGCTGCTGTAAGTTAATTTCTTCATTTTAAATTTGCTACACCGTAACAATAATTTTGTGCCTTTGATTAGTGATTATGCAGAAACTATGTGTCAAATTTTTATTTGCAGTAATGGCACGATATCTGATGCATAAAAGTTGAACAGTGTTTGGCACAAATATAAAATAATGCATTTTTAAGGGATAAAAGTCTTTAAAGTTGTCGGCACTGGGTGTACATCACAGGTTACTGGTCAGTAACACCGAAAGTTGTTGTTTGTCGCTCTCAGGGAGTCTTGGGCTGACGTCAGAGGGTCTATTGACCCCCGGGGCACAGAGGTCAAGTGGCACCATGCGAGGAAGACTCGACCCCAGTCAACGACGGGAAATCAGCTCCACGCTCGGAGACTTTAACTCGATCTGCGAGACGCCTCTGCACTCCACCGTGGGAGAGATTTTTTCCCCACTTGCGACGGACTTTGACAAGAGTTCGTAGGGAGATACATTCATACCCGGTTGAAAACACTCCGAATAAATTTTTACGGGTCAAAATGCTGAGAAAAATATTCCTTATTATTTCAGTAAAATATATTTGAGGCGATGCTCTCTTGTTTTTACCGGTTTTGAGATGACTTTTTTTAAGCTAAAACGACAACATACATGAGAAACTGTCAGACAGTTTTGTTTAAAATTGTTTTCGCAGTGATAGCTTAAATTTGCAAAACAAGAAATAATACGGCTTAGACTAAAAAGTCAACCAAATTTTTTTTAATTACGTAATTAGCTAAAACCATTATATTTACTGCCTCGGAAAAAATCAGCAAATATGGAGGAGACGATTTTAAAACCGCCAAATATGCTTTCGATATCTGTTCTCGTTTAGGCGTAAATAAATTAATATAGCTGAAAAAAGTAGGAACTATAGAGCAAGGCATTATTTGGTGCAGTCGTATTGCAGTATAAATTTTTAGACATCGGAAAAATATTCGTATCTGTAAAGTCTAGCCTCGAAGGATATCTGTGTTCTCAAATTGACAATAGCTGCTAATTGGTTGCTCTCTGACAAAGTCATGGCCTAAGATTGGGCGGGCCTATGGTTTCTTCTTTACTATTGGTCCAGCGCTCCCCAGTAGGTGTCAAATAACTCTATAGCCGAAAGTAACAGGAACATACAGTCGTTTGTATTCTAGCTTGCACTTAAAAGAAGAACAATAATTATTCAGGCTCCTATTAATTTGGTAGTATACTACGCTTGAATATATACTCTGTTTACTCTAATAAAATAGGCATTTTTATAACCTTTTCGACAAAAATGTTAACAAATAGTTTCTTTTATTAGCTAGCCCTCAGTTGTTAAGGCACAGACTATTTACAAATACAGAAGCGAAGTAGTCAGTAGGACGGCGAACTGAGTCACACACGCTAGCAAAATGGTTTCCCAACGTGGCGAATACGCCTACCGCCAATCAGCGTAAGGACGCTGACCTGATAGCTGGCAGCCAGGCCAATAGGAAACCTGCCGTAACATGCAGGAGCAAAACAAACACGGGGCTGGAATCAACCGCCTTGGGCAGCCAATAAGCGGCGAAGTTCGCTCGTATCAAACGTGCCGCCACGTCGTTTCACATCTGCTTCACTTAAGTCTGTGGTTATGGGGAAGGACAGCTGTAAACTTAAAATATATTATTTTTGTGATTATAATAATATATCTGAGTTTCGTTACTTAAATTCTGGCTATTTTAAAGCATAGCTTAAGACTCAAATATTAATTTCATGTTAGAAATAGAAAAAATCCCTCTCTAGTCTATACTATAGGAACATCCGGGGTCTCAATCTTTTACAGTATCTGGTATTGTGTGGGACTCAGCTCTGGGACCCTGGCTTGGGAAGGTCGTGTTGTTTATAAGCAGGCCTAGATGTCAGGGCGAGGTCTGTTACTGGCAATGTGTTGGAAGATCTAGCTGGGAACATTTCTTGCCGACAACATCCCTCATTCCGACAAAACCTGCTTCCATACAACCCCATGTTCCCTCACGGCCAGGGTCCCAGACCTGAGTCCCGTACAGATACCCGCTCTTGGAATAATTTGCCCAATAACTTGAAGTATTATTAAAAACGTAATAAGTTTTACTTAAAGATATTTTACCTATTAACTTACTGTGCCAATGTTAATTGTTTGATATTTTATTTCACACCCTCTTTATTTTACTTAATTCTGTACGTGTGATAAGTAGAAACATGCAAAATTCGCGTTATTTTCTGACAGCTGACTAGACTCCAAGTAACTATAGGCTCGTTCGACGTCTCCCGCTTGCCGATATTGTCGTGACTTGCCGCGGAGAATGCTTACACGGTAGAGAGGCCAATCTCTGTAAAGACATAACACACGTAAATGACGACACATATTAATTCGTGGCCAATTGAATCGCAGAATATGCTCTGCTATGTATAGGAAATTGAATTTCAGTCTGCTACCAAATGATAATGTGAATTTTGCATTTCTCTAGTGTTAAGTGATAATTAGAGTCCCGAATATTTCGCGAATTCAGGTGAGAAAATGTTAGATTTCAAATATCTGTACCCGTTAATCACTTCCGCGATCGGGTCATTGTCACTAGAACTCTTCCTCGAAGTCTATGAGCTAACAGTAGTTGTTTTAGTTAAACACATATATCCTTAGAGAAATTGCAGCATGCGTATTGAAATGTGTATGCAATGCATAAGGTAAAAATATACATGAAACTATGTAAAATTGTACATGTGGTGGTGTAAAGTGTGAGAAAAGGCGGAAGCCTTAAATTCGCCACAAAAATAATTATAATGGTTGATTTTTTGGCAAGGTTTCAGATGCCATAATAGAACTATTAAACAAATGAGGAGAACAAAAACTAAATGGCGACACTACTTCCACCTTAAGTATTATGAAATATATAAAATGTGTTTGTTACTAAAGACACGTGTTACCACGAAAATAAATAAATCCGTGGCTCGTTGTATTTCAAATCACTTAAGATCGCGTTGACTTTAAGGGTATTCAGTAAGATAAAATCATTATTTTATATTTGTATGAAAAATTGTTAATTTTGTAGACGATACTTGTGTGTACATTTTCCGATTACGAAACTATTTTACCTCTCGTTGTTTTTTTATTCATATCGGGGTGTCAAAGTCAAAATTCGCTTGTTACGCTGCCATGCAAATACTGAAAACCAACTGACCTACCGAAACAAAATAAGTTACTTATCTGTAAACTTACATCCCATGAGTTATGTAGTAAAACCTTACAATACCCACAACTTAATATTTTGAATTTTCAAAACATTATCGCAATAAACTTAGTACAGAAAAAAATTGCAACTTCAGTTATTTTATTAAAATACAAAATCAGTTCGTGGGATTTATTCAATTGCTTTATTACGTAGCCTATAGTATGTTATTTCGCTGTAAATTAGTTCACGTACGTAAGTCAAATAGTTTTCACAGTTTGCATGGCAGTAAAACATGGAAATTTCGACTTTGACGCGAAGTCATGAGACAATTACACCAGCTAAAATTGTTTCGTAAGAGGAAACTGCACTCACAGGTATCGTCTACAAAACTAACACTATTTCACATAAATATATACTTATGACGTTATCGCAGTTAACACCCTTAACTATGAAAGCTAAAAAAATTTTCATTACTGTAAAAATAGCCTCAATGTATGTCTTCAAGAAACATGTCTAGAAAAAAAAATATATAAATTTTCTGAATCAATTAAAATTTTCGGTCAACCATCTTCTTACGTGTCTTAGATTTATTTCCGCTAATCACAGACGCGTGTTGCCACAGACTCTTAAATTTTACAATCACTGTCAATTAAGGGAAACCCTGCCCAAAGACACGATGATACTAACCATGACGTGCAGCTACAACTGTGGATGTAAGGCAATGAAACAATTTGGCGTAATGATGAATGGGTTTCCTTAACTGTATGTAAGATCAAGACTATAAATGTGAACACGGGTTTTGGTGAAAAGACTGGTGTTTTAATGTCTTATAGCTGGAGTCATGAATAATTCGCTAGTATAATTTGGCCCCAGTTTGCTTCAGTGCCTTACGCGCAGATCTCCAGCTCTGCTTCGTTGTTATTGGCAGTGTGTCTGTGTGAAGTGGCATCTTTCATTTGACTGGGCAAGCCACAGTATGGTTACTGCACCACACGTATTTTACTTGCGGCTGAAACCCCTAGGCATGTGAGTGCTGAAACATCCAGCACTGACTATGAAGAAGAACTGCATTTGTGAAAGTAAGGCATTGACACAAATTAGGGCAAAATTCTTTTCACGAAAATCAATGGTTTTACTTATAGTTAGTGATGATGATATATCGCGAAAATGTTTTGTTGCTAACATACCCTTAAAAACTATGTGGTTTCTTACGACATATGATTGGATGTTATACTACATTTAATATAAGTTTGGATAAATCTGACAGCAACTTATGGGCAATAACTTGTAATAATTTGTTATTTGTGTCACTACACAAGACAAAATGTGCAGTACAAATGTTGAAATGGACATTTCATTTTCATTTTAGAGCTAAAAACGTCTTGCATTTTACAGCAAATCACAAAATACTAAAGCATTATTGCTAGAGCCCACGATTTTTGGTGAAAAGAATTCTGCAACAGTTTGTGTCAATGCCTTATGTGCACATATGCAGCTCTGCTTCGTGGTCAGTGATTGGCTGTTTTAAATTCTCAGCGTCTCTGGGTTTTACCCGCTAATCACAGACGTGTGGTGTCGCAGTAACCTTGTTCCTGTTGGCACAAGTCAAATGAGCCACGTCTGTGCAATTATACATTCTGCCAATAATCAAGAAGGAGAGCTGCAGATGTGCACGTAAGGCATTGAAGCAAAGTGTTGCAGAATTCTTTTCACCGAAAATCGAGGGCTCTAATTATTGCCCATAAGTTTCTGTCAGATTTATCCAAACTTATATGAAATTGAGTATACAAGTCTGACATAACGTAGCTGTCTGCAGACCAATAATATGCATTAAATATTACAATAGCGGTAAGCTTATTGGATTAGTGAAATTGGGCAATAGCTCCAAATACAAGCTAAAGCCAGTCATCTTTTCATAAGCTTAACGTAGTTAAAACCCAGCAAATAGTCAAGTCTTCCCGTGATAAACAATCATCTCTACTCATAGCACATCTGTAACTTTGCCGTGTGGTCAATGATTTGATTTTTTTAACTATCAGCATCTTGATATGTAACCCGTAAGTCAGAGCTGTGTAGCGTCTCATCAATCTTCCTCTTATTGACTCAGTCTAATGAGTTACCCCTCCACACAAAAACCCATTGCCAAAACCCATGAGCAGAGTTGCAGATGTGTACGCAAGATAATAATTCAAAATACTGAAAAACCCTATTCATAAAAAAAATCGGTGGTTCTAAATATACATCTTCAGCACCTATCAGCTGTCTTTTGATTACTGACACATACTCTCACCACGATTGGTTCTGACATTTATTATTTTTATTGGAAATGTCAAGTAATCCTTGAACGTTTCGAAAAGATTGTAAATTTTTAGAGGTATTTGTATAGTAGCTTAACGAAAACCTACGAAATGTACAAGTATGTTTACATAATTAATAGGAAGTTTATGGCTATAAAAATCTTAATGGTTATATATTTTAAAAATTAGTTAGGCCTAATAATACAAAATAGACACAATTTTAATGCACGTCGGAATTTTTTTACTAGTATATTTTAACAGTAGTTAACTTGGTGCTGTACGTAAAACACCAACACATAGCACAAAATGTTTAAATGGAACCATGAGTTAGCAGCGAAAAATTGTTTGCATTATTATGTTGCAATGCCTTATGTGGACATCTGTAGCTCCGCTTCGTGCTCTGTGATTGGGTGTTTTAACTCTCACTTGGGTTACAGTTCCACTGGAAAATTACGACAGTGTAGTGTCGCTAGCCCAGTATTCTGATTCGGTCAGTCAAATGTGAGGCATGTCTAAACAGAGACACGTTGCACATATCCACGATGCAGTGCTTCAGAAGTGCAAGCAAGACTATTAAAGCCAAATGATCTGGAAAATCTTTTCTCGGCAAACTTGTGGACATACAGCATACATATGGCTTTTATTACAATTTGTTTCCATATAATGCGTGTCTCAAACATAAAACTGCGTGTCTAGTTTATTGTTCAGTGAACTGAATCAACTATCCGTTATTTTTTATATTTGGTGTCAAGACTATAGTTTACCGATGACAACTCACAGGAAAAATCACAGATTAGAGAAACACACGGATGGAGCACAAAGTATGTCGTAGGGCATGGGTAATGAAGCCTTGAGACAGAAGGGAGAGGATGCCATCCGCCATATCGGTTACTGAAAAATGTTGTTTATTACTATAGCAATGCGTATAGTACGTCTGTGGGTTTGCCAACCAATAATCTCGTTTCTCAGTATATCTACAGGAACAGCTGATTGCACTCCGCCATATTGCAACGAGAGTAAACAAAGTCAACTTGGCGTCGATACAGGCTGCTGATGCTCCATCTGTACCACGGCCGTAGAAGAACAGGTCTGGACACTCGCCTGGAAACTTGACCCCCTTGTTGTTTAGCTGTAGTTCACCAAGTTACCAAGAATGTTGTGTTTTATTGGCGCTTCAGTTAGGGCGGTCGGACTCAAACTCCTCCCACTTCCTTTCAATTTATCAAAACATATTTTTTTATCAATTTATGAAATACTTCCTTCGCTCACAAATTTAAGAAAAGGCTCCAGCAATATTTATTTATTTTATAAATTTAACAATGGAAAAAAGTGGGCGGAGTTTGGGTCCGACCGCCCTAACTGAAGCGCCAATAGAACACATTATTCTCGGTAACTTGACGAACTGCAGCCAAACAACAAGGGGGTCAAGCAAAATACATTGGTAGACAGGCGAGTGTCCAGACCTGTTCTTCTACGACCGTGGTCTGTACTTTTCTCACATCTCTGGAAAAAATAGGTACATAAATATTTTCCTTCTGCAACATATTCAGAGTAACTATTTCGCAGGTTTGATACGCTACAAGAGCAAGTATATTTTTACTTCATGGGTAGAGCTGATGATTTATCGCTGGAAAACCTGACTGTTTGCCCGGATCAAAGTATTTTCAGCTTACCAAAAGATTTATGTTTTCACTTGTACACGGAGCTGTTCCTCTATCAATTGAACCAATAAGAATCCCGCTATTGTAATGTTTGATGAATGTTATAGGTCTGCAGATAACTACGCTGTGTTAGACGTGTATCAACGAATCATACATTTTGGATGAAACTGAAGCGTTTTCAACGATATGTTGGCACACAATGTTTTCGTTATATACCGTCATCTCTATTCATAGATTTTTTGTTTCGGGCAGTCACATAGTATGTAAAGTTTACTCACGTGGTTATGTTTGGAATCGCAGCTTAGAAATAAAAAAGTGCATAATGCACTATGTTCCATAATCAAAATGATTCCTGACAAAGAGTTTTAACTTATTGATACAAACTTCTCCAGCTACAATGAGACTACTGTTCTTATTAAAACAGTGGAGCCGAAAAAGTAGGTTATCTGCAAGAAAGTTTGTACTTATATATTTGGAAATAGAATCTTACTGATTGCTTTATCTGTATGGTAGAATAATTTTCCTGTGTGTACTCAAGCCTATTCTATTCATTCTTTGTTACATTCCAGAGAGTTGTTGCTTAGTAGTGTTTGAGTAAACAAATGACTGTGCATTATAACATGAAGGACACAGAACTCACGAATTATTCCTAGCCCTAGTTTATAATTTTGTAACTATTTGAGATTAAAAGTATGTTTACTATTATATGTGTAGAAACAATTCTTTAAACATATCAGAAAGGCGGTTACAATTCTACTTCCTTGCATGTTGCCTCCAACCCTTCCTCCAACACAAACTTTTTCCAACTGGGTCACCAGAGATGGGTGATCTGAAAAAAAAAAAAAAAAACTCCTGTTTGTGGGGCACGTTTGTGGAGAAACGATAAAAATCGCGGCCCATTTACATTTAACTGCTTTTCTTTGATTTCGGGAGAGGGTTTCGCCGTTACCAACCAGCTTCTTCTACAACTGCTGGTCGGTAAAAAAAGAAGTGGAAAGAAATGAAGGGGGTTGGTTGGGTTAACAATTCGAAGACTGTGGCCGGATATTGCTGGAGCTAAGCACTGCTGAAAATGTCACTGCTTCTTAAATTAAAAATAAATATACATTAAAAGAATTTTACTTAGCTTTTACTTTAGTGTTCTAAGCCTTCGTACAAGATACGCAGGCACGTAGCAGCCATTTTATTAATCAAATAGATAGTTTCGAATACTAATTATACTAAGTGTGGCCGATAGTTTACGTAAAAAGATTTTAGCACTACTTTGGTTCATGATTTCTGTACACACCTGAAATCCTGCTCCATGGTTCGGATCATGAACTTTTCTCGAAAATAATTTTGCCCCAACTTCGTTTCAGTGTCTTACATGCACATCTGCAGTTCTGTTTCGCGGGTTATTGCAGTGTGTCTTTTTGAAATGACGTATCTCATTTGACTGTGCCAATGACAAAAAGGTAATGCAACCACACAGTCTGTGATTCGCTGGTAGAACCCCATGACATGGGCATCCAATCACTGACTATGAAGGGGGACTTGAGATGTGAACGTAAGGCACTGAAACTAACTGGGGAAAAATTATTGTCACGTTAAGTACATGGCCCGATTCGTGGTTATTTGCGGCGTGTATTCGTAGGCGTCACTTATCAGAATGTGCCAATCAGAACAGGGTTATTGTTATCAGGGGGTAAGCCGAGAGTTAATAAAAAAAATCCGATCTTTGACTACGAAGCATCAGAGCTGAAGGTGTAAGGCATTGAAACAAAGCCGTGAAAAAGTATTTTCGTGAAAATTACCTGGCCCTCTGTCCTCAGCTGCTTTCTCATTGACTGTCGCTCCAGTGAGTGGTATAGCGGTAGTCGATAAGTATGTCGGCTATAGGTTCGGAATCTTAAGGTTAAGTTCAATTAAGGTATTGTTCTCCCGATTCTTTTGTTTTCGCGATAATATTTAAAGAGTTGAAATGCAAATGGGACTAAAAGCCAGAATCCATAATTTTACGATTATTCCACCAAAATGGTCTACATGACATACCGTACGATTTTGAGAAGGGAGGTAAGGCAATACCAATATTGTTATAGGCCTTCCATCAAAATGTAATAAGTGCCATGTCTAGTGATATTCAAGAGGGGATAGATAAGTGTCGTGTGTAATGATATTCAAAAGGAGGTAAGTGTCGTGTGTAATGATATTCAAAAGGGAATAAGTGCCATGGCTAGTGATATTCAGGAGGGAATAAGTGCAGTGATTAATGATATTGACAAAGATTTTCAAAAAGAAATAAGTGAAACTGCCTGTGTACATTCGATTCCGATGCTGTTTTGTTTAATTTTGAAGGTCTGTATATGTTTGCCAACAATGTCAGCATGATCCTTTCCTACTATTAAACCATGTTATTGCGATTAAATATGTGAGTATATGTGTTTTCTGCGTTTTCTGCTTTTCCTCGGAAGTAGATTTTTGGCACTTAGTACATTTTGAATTTAAACTCTGCAAGTGTTTAAGCCCAAACGAATTACAGCATCAAAAATCTGTTTGGTAGCTTATTTTTAAAATTAGTTTTCCCCGTGTTGGCTAGTTTTTACAATACTGTTGATACTATGGTTTCAGCTCATTATGTTTTTGTTAGTTGAATTATTATTCTAAAACGCATAGTTTTATTCTTGAAGGCAAAATCCATTTTATACTGAACTGCCTTACAAATTTCTAATATCTGCTTTTGCTTAAGCTTTAATAATGAATTTACGTTAAAACAGCAGAAACATGCGAGCTAGGCCAAACAGTGACTCAATCGCGGAAGTAACACCCAACAAATAAACTTCAAAATATAACTTGTCCTTAAATGAACACACGAATCTTCTGTGTCTCTAACAAAAGTTGCTTTATCATGTTACCTTAGTTCTGGGTCAATAGCAGAGTCACAGTCAGGGATATGTTTTTGATGAAAAGAATTATAAAGATTTTGTTTCAGTACCTCATTTGCATATTTGTAGCTCTGCTTCATGGTCAGTGATTGGCTGTTTTTAACTGTCAACGTCTTGGGGATCACCAGCAAATCACAGACAGACGTGTGGTATCGCATTAACCTTATTCAAGTTGGTGCAATCGAATAAGCGACGTCTCTTCACAAATACACTCTGCCAATAGCCGCGAAGCAGATCTGCATAATGTGAGCGTTATGCATTGACACAAAGTGTTGCATAATTATTTTCACCAAAAATCACCAGCTGTTATAAATTACCAACCTCGTTCGCAGAAGGTAGCTCAACAATGAACGTTGCATAGTACACAAGTCGTGCGTTATTATATGTGAACAAATAAAATAATGGTGAGTAAAGTTAACTGATTTCCCTCCTGCTGTCGTACACATAAGACATTCACATTTATCAAAAGGAATCTGAAATTATTCGTTTTATTTTAAGCACAAGTTCGAATTCAAACAACTGTCTCCTTGTGTCACTTTCTGGATTGGCTCTTAACGTATTTGAACTTCATGGAGAGGGCAGAGACAATAATAAAAAAGCAGTTAAAACCAAACACGGTATAAAAAGAACTAGACTGTTACGCGGCCCATTTGTTACATGACCAAACTGAACGCTGACATATTGCAGCCGAAGATAGGGGATTGTGTACTTTAGTTGGAATGGGGGTAACGATTTTTTTTCAACAAGAAACATTACTTTAACATGGGTAGGGCCACGATTTTGTCGCGAAAAGTTTTTTGCCCCACTTTGTTTCAGTGTCTCTCGTGCACATCGGCAGTTCTGTTTCAAGGTTATTGGCAGCGTGTCTATGTTCAGACACGTTTCTCATTTGACTGCACCGATCAGAATAAGAATATTGTGAGTCTGTACGTCTATAATTTTCCAAGGCCAGTGAGAATAAAATCATCCAACCACAGACGATGTAGCAGAGCTGCCGGTGTGCACATGACGCATCGAAACCAAATGTTGCAAAAATCTTTTCGCCATAAAATCGTGGCTCTAAACGTGGGACATCGCATGTTACGGGCTGCGATATGGCGTCGTTTAATTTGGTGACACATAGAGATAGGCCGTCAGCATTGATCTTGTACCCCTTGGCTATAAATAGAGACACGAACTTTTCGCGAAAAGAAATATGCCTCACTTTGTGTCAGTGACTTGTGTGCACTCTGCAGACTTGCTTCACGGTCAGAGATTGGATGTTTTGACATTCATGTGTCGTGGGTTTTACACGCAAATCACAGACGTGTGGTGTTACAGTAACCTTATTGTGATTGGTACAGTCAAATGAGAAACGTCATAGTTCAAAGGCACGCTGCCAATATCTATGAAGCAGAACTGCAGACGTGCACATAGGCACTGGAACAAAGTGGGGCAAAATTCTTTTCGCGAAAAGTTCATGTCTCTAGCTATAAAACAGACCAAATTATGTGGCAACTCCGTATCAGCGAGCAGCCAATGAGAAATTGCTGTCTGCTTGAGTACATACGTTTTATCTCTGAGGCTAACCTACAGGTCGGTGAACCCTCGAATATTTTAGCTGCCCCTATTTATCAAGTCTTAATGTGTGAATTATTCAAAGTGTTAAAATTCGAGGATATATGAGATGAACTGGCAACGTCGCAAATCACCAGCAGCACCGACGGCAGTAACCATGGCCGTCTTTAGTAGAAGGCCGGAGTCTTGCATGTGGCAACACTGCATCGGAGGCCTACTGCCGGTCGCTCATTGGTAGCCCTAGTCTGTGTAGACGTGTACGAGTCACTAAAGCTGCATCTATACCCGTTACAAAGGCTAGGTCAGTCAAGAAGTGACAGGCAGCAGGCCCCCGATGCAGTGTTGCCAGATTCAAGACTCCGCCCTTCTACCTGACGGCCATGCAGTAACCAAAGAGGCAAGCTTGATCCAGAGCTGTCACTTTTGGCACCGCCGCTAAACTCTGATGCAAACGGTTGTATTCCTTAGGTTAGAAAGGAGACGCGCGCACGAAGTTATGACCAGGGAGACAGAAAAGAGCTTAAAAATCATGCACTTCCAAAGGAAATTTGAAAATTGTTTATGTAGGCCCTATGTGTTGTGATGATGAATAAAAAATAAATTCTAATCTACTTACTAGGCAATTTTTTCATAAAAACAACGAAAAAAATAAGCTAGAACATAACTTAACTAATTTGAACGCAAAGGAATTTTGCGTGGACTGCCAAATATTTGACAAAATTTTAATTAAAAAAAAAAAGTAGTGTTGAACATAGATATTTTCCATTAATATCATACGTAATATAAATACTAATAGTTTAAATAACAACTAAGACATCATACAAGTAGGAACCAGATATTTTCTCGTAAATAGTTTACTACCAGACTCTTCAGTGCTTTCGATTCATATGTGTAGCTCTGCTTCATGGATACTGGCATTATGTCTTTGTACATAGGTGTCTCTCATTTGACTGTGCAAATCGAAAGTAGAACCCCAGGACCATTATAAACCTCTTTCAAATGACAACAAACTGATATCCCCATAGAGAAAGCATTGGTGAGCAGTTGGTTGTCACTCGAAAGAGGTCTATAGAAACGGCCCTAGGAGTTGAAAAATCCATCGTTTCCCATGAATCAGAGCAGTTGCTGTGCACTTACAGAAATGAAATAAGTTGGTGCAGAACCTTTTAAAAAATAATAAATCTCTACGTATTCTTACTACAGACTAGGTAGAACGGGATTTGGTTTTTATTTGTTTGTACGCTTGTTATAAGCTGTTTATTTGTTTCTGAATATTTGTTTAGCTTTAATCGAATAGACATCACGGAACACATCTACCTACCTGCATTTGGATTTACATCTTACCTTGCAGTTAATATAAACGTGTTAAATTGGTTGCCATGTTGACAGAGTACGTCAGTTTCTATTCTTAAATAAATATCTGACACACACGTTAATTAGTCTGCATCAGTGAGGGACATCAGAGTCCATGTTTCATTAGTATAGTTTAGGAACTTCCATCAATTGCTTATTATAAATCTGTAAACTCGCTTCTTAGTTATTGGCACCGTGTCTTTGTGCAGTGATGTTCCTCGGGCCCGAGTTCCTTCATGTTTGACGACGGTTATTTTTAAATCGTAAAATAGCTCCGTTAAATTATTATGACTGGTTTTATCTATGTACTCTGATGCTGTCGAGACAGAAGACAGTACAATAGTAGTTAATTAATTAATAATAACGAAATTTCGTTTTAATTGATGAATTAGCCAAAATCGTCAGATAGTTTGTCTCGAAAAAAAAAATACATTACATAAGCAAAATCAACTTGCAACAAAAATATGGGTTTTAAAAAAATACTTCTCTTGAAAGCCGAAAACTCGTGATCAAGCACGCCATGCTACAGCAATATTCATCGCCATATCTTTATATTTAAAACAGATTTTTTTTCGTTATTTTAGATAAAAATTCTGACTAAATCTTGCTCTTACGAAACTTTTGTACCTTTCATAATTTTAGCGTAATGACTCGTAAATGTCAAAATTTTCGTTTTACGGTTTTATGTACGTCGCTTAAACCCACTAATATACAAAAATAAAAAAAATCACAGTGTATAACAATGTTGTAAGCGACAACTTGGTGTACATAAAAACAAAAAAAAAAAAAAATATTTGTGTATTTAATTTTTTTTATATTTTTTAAGTTATTATTTTAAAATTCTGCAGATTTATGTAAATACAAAGTATATTGTTTTTTGGTTTTTGTATATTTCAAGTTGTAACCATCTACACAGTTATAAACTGTGAATTTGTTTTTCATTTTGGTATGTTAGTTAGTTTTAGTGGCGTAAATAAAACCGTAAAATGCAAAATTTGCTGACGTTTAAGATTCAGTACGCAAAAACCTATGGCAGATACAAACATTTTCTAAGAGCAAGATTTAGTCACAATCTATATCTTAAATAAAACAATCTGGTAGAAATATAAAAATAAAATTATGACGATGAAAATTGTTGTAGAGCGCGCTCTTGAAACATCCAACCACTAACAATGAAGCAGAACTGCAGGTATACACCTCAGGCGAGAATTCATTTCGCTAATATTCCCAGCGTATATATTTCGTACATAATTCTATTGAAATAAATAAATAACAGTAAATGTTTTTTCCCTACAAAAACAATTGTCTTTAATCTCCTGGCTCTTTCTTAACCTGCTGATGTCAACTTCATTTACATATTTACATGTAAGACTCTTATTAAAAAAACAAACTTGCTGTTGATAAGCTTCTGTTTACTGCGAAAGAGGAAAAACTGAAGTTCAGGTTGAAACACGAGATCCTTTTACTTTCTTATATACAAAACCTTGCTGAAACTCTCGCAGAGAGAAAATGCGCTTATATTTTCTTAAGAGAGTGTCCTCCTGCACGAGAATGAAACTCAAACGGAAATTTCTTCTGAAGTAGGAAATCGAACATTTATGAGTTGAGCACACATTGTGAGGATTCTTTAAACGAACGTTTCTGTATTTCCAAGCTCAAGCACCAAGCTTTTTTAAAAACAGAACTGCGAAGTTACTGTAAGTTGTGCTACAGAACCTTAATTGGGAGAGCTAGATACTTAATTTTAATTATCCACTTTCTGCAGTATCTTCTATTAAAAATATATTTGGTAAATGTGGAAACGTTGAGGCATAGAAGATATTTCTGATGAATTTTGAAGATCATAATTGTGTTATGTCATCGTTAGAGGTGATGGTATTTCGTGAAAGTGTTTTGTGCCAACATAGCCTTGAAAACACTGTAGTTTCTTGTGACATGTATGATTGGATGGTATACGTCTGACATAACGTAGCTGTCTGTAGACCAATAACTGGCATCAAATATTACAGTAGCGTACAAGCGAAAGCCAATAATATTTTCATAAGCTGAACGTGCGTTGAAATCCCAACAAACAGTCCAGACTTCCGCGATAAACAATCATCTATAATGATCGTCTTACACTGGGCTTGTAATCATTCTTGATAGTTAACCTATACTTATCTTGCAATGATTCTGCATGCCAAATTAATGGAAGACGACATTTATATTTGTGTCAAGCAATTTATCTAGAAATCTTTGATAATAGAACATGAATAAATGTTGTAGCTCGAAAACTAAATAAAAGAAGAAATGATAATCATTATACACTCCCCCTTTAGGCTCAGTTTTAGTCGCCAAATAAAATTTTATTATTTTCACTTTTTTGGAATTCTGAAAAGAAAAGTGTTAAATATACGATTATACCACAAATTCTATTTACATTTCGCTAGAGTACAGACCTTGCGATTTGGCTGTTAACTTATAATTACGCCGCAATTTTTATGGAATTTTTTTTAATATTCTTAATTTACCCGACAAATTGCGTTATTATAAGTTAACGGCTAAATCGCAAGGTCTGTACTGTAGCGATACGTAAATAGAATTTGAGGTATAATCGCATATTTAACCATTTTCCTCTCAGAATTCCAAACAAGTGAAAAGTAATAACATTCAATATGGCAACTGAAACCGAGCCTTAAGTGATATAAGAACTCCTGGCCTAGTATATTACGGATTCTGTAGCTTGACACACGCGCTATGTTTCCGCGAAACAATTTGCATTTACTCCAAATAGGACTTGGCTAAGGTCAAGTCTACTACAGGTTAGAAAGAAAATGTGTTTTGTAATAGGAAAGTTTGGAACAGGGAGAATTTCTGCCACTAGTTTCGCTGCTATCGCTAAGGGACCAGAAAAATATAAAACTGTAGTAAAATTTAATTTAATTATACTTGGAAATTACAGAAGTCATTTAACTAAATTTTAACGTGTACAGAAACCAATTTCGCGTTTTAAATTATCATCTTTATGTAACTTAAAATTCAGGAAAGTTCTGTGATTGGTCGATTTGCTACCATTACCGATACCAGCGCTCAAGTGGCAGATATTTTCCCAGTGGCAAACTTTTAACATTGATATTTATGTCCTGTAGTAGAATTAACCTAAGCCTCGATACACAATTAAAATATGTTTATGAGTTTTTGTAAAGCACTCATTCTATATGATTTCAAGGCCGTCAAATGGGTTAACAGCGTCTCTTTTGACTATTGCATTTGAAATAGTAATTACAGCCACTGACATTCGGTGAAAACAATTTTGCAATAACATGTTTCACCGACTTATGGGCACATCTGTGACTCTGGTTCATGGTTAGAGCCAGTGATTTTTGATGAAAATAATTCTGCAACAGTTTGTTTCAATGCCTTATGTGAATACCTGTTTCTCTGCTTCATGGTCGGTGATTGGAAGTTTTTAACTTTCAGCGTCTCGGGGTCATACCCGCATATCACGGAAGTTTGGTGTCGCGGCAGCATTGCTCTGGTTGGTGCAGTCAAATGAGCCACGCTTCTGCCCTATTATATTCTGCCAATAACCACGAACCAGAGTTGCAGGTGTGCACGTAAGGCATTGAAATATGTTGTTGCAGAATTCTTTTCACCAAAAATTCACAGGCTCTATTCATGGTCAGAGACGTTTATAACTATCAGCGCCTATGTGTTCTACCAGCAAATCACAGACCTGGGGTGTCACAATTGATCTAATTGGCGCAGTCAAATGAGGGCCGCTTCTGAATTAAGACTAGCTGCCAACAACTACGAAGTAGAGCAGCGATGAAAGGTAATGAAACACGTTGTTGCTAAATTATTTTCCCCACAAAGCAGTGGCTCTATATATTAATGTACCACATTTGATTAAAATCCGCTCACGAGTTCAAATATTACTATGGGTTACACTCGCAGACACTCGTACGTGCACACTAAGGGCCGTATCTATAAACGGCTTTCGAATGGCAACCAACTGATATCTCCATAGAAAAAGCATTGGTGAGCAATTGGTAGAGACCTGAAAAATTCGAGTTTTATTTTGACCCCAAGCTATAATTTCAGCAACTGTAAGTTCGTGCCACTTGCGCAATTGGCCCGTGATTTATTTGACGCTACCTGGAAGTCGCTTAGGAAATAGTACAGAAGCAAGTAAATGCAGGCCCATATCACTGCGTCATCGAGCATCCAGTGAGCAGATAATGTCTGCTTGAATACACTGTAAAAAAATTAGGTAAATTTACTTTACATGTAATGGAAGCTAATTACCTCTACAAGTGAGGGAAAATTACTCTACACGTGTCAAGGAAATTTACTCAACTGGTAATGTAATTTTTCATTACATATTGGCGCCAGCCCTCTAGGACAATTTGACATAATGCGCAAGCGAAACTTCCGAGTGGTTTGTGTGGCGAATACACTACCTTGCGGAAATTTCCTCACATATTCGGAAATCAGATTTCCCTCTCAAGGTTGGGGAATATTATCATACATATGATGAGTAATAATACTAACTTTTTTTACAGTGTACACACATGTTCTTGGAGGCTAGCCTACAGGTCTAGCAATTGGTTGTCATTCGAAAGCTGTTTATAGATACGGCCCTAAGTGACACATGTACAGTACATACACTCCGACACGATGACGGACGGTGAACTCAAGCTCCTTTTTTTTCGTTCGGAAACACCATAGACAGAGGCACGAGTATTTCGCGTATTAATCTGGCAACAGCGTAGACTTCTCAGCCCTATGCACACACTGGACAAGGTCAAATATCTATTGGCTTCTAACCGTAACACGTGTTACCATCACGACTTGTTTCCCTATTCATCCCTGGCTTGCAGTCGTCAAAGATGTGTTAAAACAGGTGTCGTCTAATCACAGAAGGAGCAGTGAAGTGTATATTATTGGCATTCAACCTGACCTAGAATCCACATGCGAAATAATCGTGCCTCTACCCATAGAGAAAAGTTCTGCGAAAAAAATGCCTGCAATATTTTACCCCGCACATAAAGGCAGTGTTATTTCTTGGAAGATCCGCAGAAGCATCGTACATAAAACTACGCCTTATTATTTCCTCCAGCGAGTAATAAGTACAGCGAAGTATTGAGTGATCTGTTAGGATCATAAAGGGGAGATGACGGGTAGATAATATTCTACAGTAATTTTCGAAGGATATATTGCCTAATGAGAACACCTTCCTGTCAGTGTGTGTGTGTTTGTGTCTGTGTATACCACTATTTTTTGGGGAAAAGATTATGCACAAGCATGTTTTATTTCCTTACGTGCACATCTGTAGCTTTGTGGTTATTGGTAGGAACCGGAAATATTCTCGTCTTTTGAGAAAAAATTCCAATTCAAACAGCAGTTACTGTCACCATGTGCCGATATCCGGATTGGCTCTTGACTTATTTGAACCTCCTGGCGAGAGTCTAACTAGTAATAATAAAGAAGGAACATAAAATATAATAATTACCTGTGGTACAACAATGTCAGCGAGCAGCCAATGAGCAGCTGATGTCTGTTGGAATACACATGTGTTCTTGGAGGCTAGCGTACATGTCAGTGAACCCGCGAATATTTCCTATCTCTAGTTGTTGGCACTGCACAGAGGCTCGATTATTTCGCGTGTAGAGTCTAGGTCAGGTTGACTGCCAATAATGTATACTTTCACTACTCCTTCTGTGATTAGACAACACCTATTCTAACACATCTTCGACGACTGCAAGCCAGTGATAAATAAGGAAACAAGTCGTGGTGGTAACACGTGTTACGGTTAGAAGCCAATGGATATTGGCTGTTGCCAGATGAGTATGCTAAATACTCATGCCTATGACAATGCGCGTCTTTGTACAGGTTCGTATTTCATTTGACTATGCCAGTAAGTTTATTGCGACACAAGATATCTGTGATTTACGTATAGAACACCAAGACGGTTAGACTTAAAAATACTCCATCACTATAGACTGGAAAAATTCGCGGGTACGCTAACCTCTACGCTAGCCTCCAAGAATAATATGTACTCAAGTTGTCAGTAGATTTTCATTGGTTGCTCGCCGGCACAGTTATACCACATGACTGGAACTGCATTAAGTTGCTTCATTATTATTGTCTCAGCGTCTTCCAGTATTTGTCAAATAGGTCAAGGGAGAAATACAAAAGTACGTAAACTTACATGTTTGAGCTCTAGCTTGTGCCCAAAAGAACATGGGAAATTTGAGGTCCCTACCGACCACTGAAAAATAACAAGAACTGTGAAAGTCCCCGTAGGACACAGAAACAAATTAGCGCAGAATTATTTTCTACAAAAATTAGTGTCTTAAGCAATGATTAAGACGGAAAAGTTCCCTTATACGACCTCGTCATTTCACCGAACTTTTCCCCTACTCTTCCCCTTACTCCCTCCACGAACCACTCTGCACACCTCCTCTAAACATGTTCTGTCAACTGCCGAGGTCGTAAAACTCCCCTACACTTCTTACCTTCTACAATACCATACACACCGCCTGTTGGCATCCCTTTACACTGTCCATAAACCATGTGCACCGTCTATTGGTGCTTATGTACCGTTCCTCCCATTGGCTACCACGAGACGTGACGAGTTCGTAACTAGTAGAGCCGCGATTTTATGGCGAAAAGATTCTTGCAACATTTGGTTTCGGTGCGTCATGTGCACACCTGCAGCTCTGCTACATCGTCTGTGGTTGGATGATTTTACTCTCACTTGCCTTGGCAAATTATAGACGTACAGACTCACAATAATATTATTCTGATTGGTGCAGTCAAATGAGAAACGTGTCTGAACAAAGACACGCTGCCAATAACCTTCAAACAGATCTGCCGATGTGCACGTGAGTCACTAAAACAAAGTGGGCCAAAATCTTTTCGCGACAAAATCGTGGCCCTAGTAACGAGACATAAAGCCGAAACCCTATTGGCCATAGCGTCCGACATTCGTCACCGCCCTGCATAACCACCAGCGTAGTGGGGAGAGGAAAATATGTTCTGTCAACTGACGAGGTCGTATAACTGACATAACTCCGATTAAAGACCACGCGTAATTAAGAATTAAACAGGAAATATAGTTATCAACGTTACAAACTATTTTCTTTATTTGTTTCAGCTCCCGCAGATCGAAGTGGATGGCCACGAGATCAACGGACGGAGGTTCCGAGTGGAGAATGGAGATTCTCTTGGCGAGAAAGAGGAGGTAGGAAATTCTCAGCCTCGAGAACGTAAATCGTGGTTCAATTAAATTATCTCTACATAAAAATACGTAATTTTTAATTTCTTAGACAGATCGTTGAATTAAGGTTTGTGATTTATTAAAATATTATTAACATAACGATACAGGAATGTTACGTTACCTTAAAAAACCAACAGTGAACCAAGAAATACTTAAGCACCCTCACACATATACGTATGTTATATATGTGTGCGAGTGTATATACTGTATATATATATATATATATATATATATATATATATAATACATTCTTTCCTATTTGTAATTTATATGTGTGTTGACTAAAGCCAATTCTACTTGTTTCTCCTTTATTGTTTTTCATTTTTCATTCTTGGTATTGTGGGACGAAATAGCACTGAAATGCTGTATGTCTACATTTGATAATATAAATAAAATACCAAAATTTTTAAAGTATGGATTCAAATTGTCTATTTCTTTTTAAATTATTTGTTCGCGTTTCTTACAGTTTTAACCGATTTAATGTTGTTCACAAACTTATTCTGTCAGTTTTTATACAACTTTTATGGAATCATTTTAATATTTGTGCTCGCATGAATTTTAGAGAGAAATCTGCATCTATAATTTAAAATTGAATTGTTTCAAATGTAGATTAGAGTTAGATTGGTACGTTTTTTATAAGTCTGTTACAAATGGAAGAGAGATAGAGAGATGAATTAAATTCGTGCTATATAATTTAAATTCACATAGCTATCACCAGTTTACCTTATTACTAAATTGTATATGTACTGTCGACAGGAAAAGCAATTAATATTATAATGAATACAAAAGGAGAATTGAAATTTCACATCAAAAATTGCATTAGCCAGTGTTTATCAGAATAGTATTAAATGGAGTGTGGTTTTTCGATTCCGTCAGTAAATTCCCTTTATTTAATATGCAAACTATCTGCGGATGTGGATAGAGTATGTTGTAAAACTGCCATAATTTAGTGAAAGGTGATATTTGAGATTGTCTTGCTATGATAGCATGGTTTCAGAAATGAAAGGTTATATTTTGTCTGAACGGTATGTGGTAGTGAATTCTAAGAGTAGAAGTTAGTATTCCAAAATTGTGTAATCCCTACGTAGGTATAAAATATTTTCAACTTTAACTTAAGTGTCGGTATCACGGCAATAATATGTGTCAGATCTCATCTAAACAGTGCTTCCCTCACAGCATCTAAAAGTCTTGATTTTAACTACGGGTTTCGGTTCCAATAGATTTACCCACCAATAAACATCATAAGAAACCTGAAAAAATAGCGAATTCATTTGATAATGCGTTAAATTTTCAAACATCTGTGCATATTCATTACTTTTGCGAATTGATCTCTTTTTTCTGAAACTACTGAGAACAGTGAATCAATAGAAGACGTGCATGTAAACACTCACTGACTCCAGCGGTATATTGTCACATGTACAACTAGCACTCACTGAAACAGCAGCCAATAATCAAATTGCGGAGGACAGAATGTATAATAGACTGTGGAGTTCAGGCAAAAGGTTATTGAACCCACGAAATTTCTGGATCCCAAATTATTGGATTCAGTGTAACCTGATTTAGTTTTGTACATCTTGGATTTGTTCTAAGGAGCAGATATAGTAACAAGACTTCAAAGTACAAATGGAGCTTAGTTGTAAACTCTTTTTGGATGGAAGAGATGTCCAAACAATTCGGCCAGCCCCCAACTCCTCACTTTCAGGGATTATTTTGCTGTTCTTCATTTTTATTCACAGCAGCTCTGAGCTTTAAGATACTTCCCACGTGCCGTCAAGTTTGCGCCTTCCTGTTTGCGTCCGAGTCCAGGAGTTTCCTCCTTTAGATTTCCCTCTTGTTTACAGACCTTTTTATTTTCTAAGGAAGCAGGAACTGTAAACTGCAGCACACAAAATCGTACGCTCAGCGAAAATACGGTGAGAGAGCAGGCTAATGTGGAGGGCAAATATTTTGCTACATTTCAAGTTCGTGCAATCTGCTTTCCTCTGCGTCCTTGCGTTAACCTAGTAAATAAATCAATGATTCTTTCGTTGTGCCGTAGTTTTTGTGTAAAGCAACAGGGCTCACTTTTACCGAGTGTATGAACAGTTCACGTAAAACGAATGTGGAAGTACTTTATTAAACCATGAATCACTGATTAGCAACTCGACAAACTGACAATATCATTAGAGCTGGCGATTTCTGGTGATAACAATTCTGCAACAACTTGTTTCAATGCCTTACGTGCACACCTGCAACTCTGGTTCGTGGTTATTGGCAGAATATAATAGGCAGAGGCGTGGCTCATTTTACTGCAGCAACCAGAACTATGTTACCGCGACACCACACGTCTGTGATTTGCGGGTAGGACCCCGAGACGCCGAAAGTTGAAAACTTCGAATCACTGACCAAGAAGCAGATAAATAGGTGTTCACATAAGGCTTTGAAACAAGTTGTTGCAGAATGCTTTGCACCAAAAATCACTGGTTCATATTATAAATTCATAACTGATTAGTTGCATGCTATGGTTAAAATTCAGTATGTTTCCATTAAAGCAATGAAATACGAGAAAATATTTAACAAAGCAGGTAATGTTACTCTACGATTGATACGTAAGGACACCTGATTTTTCACGAAATGATTTTCGTCCCAGCTTGCTTCTTCGCCATATGTGTACATCTTCAGCTCTTATTCGTTGTTATCGCCAGCGTTTATTTGTATAGCAACGTCTCACACTTGACTGTGCCAATCAGAACAAGGTTGTGGAGACACCACATGTTCGTGATTTCAGGGTAGAAGCTCAAGATGCCAAGAGTTTGAACTTTCCAATCACTAACCGTGAAGCAAAGACAGGTGCACACATAAGACAAAGATCTTCGTGTGAAAATCACGTGCCCTTACATATAGTAAACGTTATATATGTTTTTTTTGGTCATATTAACCAACGAAAAAATTTGTGAAATCAGTTGTTTAACAAACAAATTTACATTTCCTTAAACGCTTCAAGGTAACAGAAAACTGCAAAAAAAACACAATACCAAAGTTTATCATACCCGAACTGTTTTGAAATCAACCGATTTCTATAGCAGCAGGCAATAAAGAAAACTCGTATATATATATATATATATATTTTTAACAAGCTGATCAAATTCTGTAAAGCAATCCTTTAGCCTTTTAAAGTAGCAAAATGTATCCTGTTTGAAGTTATTGGCTGCATACTAGAAGGTTTACGACAAGTAATTAACTAGAAACAAATTTATATATTTATCAAATATCCTCCCGACTATTTTTTGTATGATATTTCCTTTTATTTACTAGGAACACCTGACACTATTAGACGAATATGAATCTGCGATGGTTCAACATAGCGCTCCGCAGGGACGAGGGTGAGAGGATAAACCATAGCCGTCTTTAGTAGAAGGCCGCGGCCACAGAATACTTAGGAATACAGAAGTGAAATAGCCGGTAGGATAGCGAACTCAGTCACACACGCTAGCAAAATGGCTTCCCTGGTTAGCAAAATGGCGGAGACGCCTACCGCCAATCAGCGTAAGGTGACTGCCCTGCTAGCCGGCAACCAGGCCAATAGGAAACCTGCAGTAACATGCAGGAGTCAAACATACACGGGGCTGGTATCAACAACCTCGGGCAGCCAATAAGCGGTGAAGTTCGCCGAACGAGCCGCCACATCATTTCGAGTCTGTATTGCTATTTAGTCTATGCCGTGGCGTTAGATCTGGCAACCCTGCACACAAGGGTCAATTTAACACTTATTTTAGCTCTCCAAAGGCAATGGTTGTACCTGCTTCGTTACACTGCCCTGCATACCTGCGAATCAGGGGAAGCCGCTGTCGTTGGCGAGACAAAATAAGTGTTAAAATTATCCTTACTGGCAGTGTTGCAAAATCTAAGGCCATGGACTCCTACTAAAGAAGGTTACGGATAAGCACAACACCCAGGTCCCGAACCAGGAAAGGTTACAATAAATAACACCTCTCTGGCCAGGAATAGAACCCGGGACCGTTGACCCATTGGCCAGGCGTTATAACTATTGAGCCAAGCGGTTGGTCCTCCTGGCAATATTACAGCTGTTGAAGTTCGATTTAGCATATAAGATCTAAATTTAGACTATTACGCCGAGTAAATGGTGATGTGAATTTTTGTTTATTTATTCCTGATTTTCTATACATGTAAACAAATGTATGAGACTGTAATACTATTAAGATTTAGATGATTAACTTACCTTGCACTATGCACACAGTATCTGACATTCAAAACAACATATTTCAATTCTTTAAATCGCATATAGGTTCAAAGATAATTAATACACCTCGCATGATATTAAAATCCATATATAATCGAGTAAAATACTACATAAAAAAACGAGTGCGACGAAAAAAATGTAATGCCTTTATAACGAGAAATTATTAGTAAGTGGACACATAATTCTTCCGTTAGAAATGTCTGGTAACGTAATAAACATTTTTCTAAAAATTTGGTTAATTCTTGAAATTCGCAAGATTGTACTATATTTATGCATGCACACATTCCCATGTTATACATTACACAAAAACATGTAACTGCAAACGTCCGTCACGAGACATTTGTTTTGCAGAATACTGAGCGGAGAGAAATGAAATAGAAGCAAAAATTTATAATATGTTAAACATGCAAAACAAGTGGTGTTTCATTAACCACAGATAGAAAAAAGTAATTAAAATAAAATGGTATCAAACATTTCCTACAGAATATATTACGCTACCGAAGTTTGTCGGTCGAAGTAAAGTTCAACATGCACAAGCACATTCATACATATCATACACACATACATACACACATACATACATATATACATACATGCATACATATACACATACTTACATATATACATATGCATACATACATGCATACGTATATATATACATATATACACATACATACATGTATACATATACATACATACATGTATACATATACATACATACATGCATACATATATACATATATACACATACATACATGCATACACATATTTACATACATACATGCATACGTACATACATATATATACATACATGCATACATATATACATACATATATACATGCATGCATACATACCTACAACAAATACATACATAAATGCATACATACATATATACATATATGCATACATACATACATACAACAAACGTACATGCATACATGCATACATACATGCATACATATATACATACATGCATGCATGCATACATACAAACATACATGCATACATACATGCATTAATGCATACAAACATACAAACATACATGCATACATACATACATACACACACGCATACACACACATATGTATAACTTGTAACAAAATAGATTTCAAAACAAATTCATTACCAGCGATTGTAACTAAACGTTTATTTTTTTACCAAGTAGCATGTAACTAAAATATTTCAACAAGATTTACTTAGCGAACAACAAAGTTTACAACAGTGATGACATGTGGCTAGGAGTTGTTACCTCCTCCCCCCCCCCCCAGCAAACCGCAACGAAGTGGCAGTAACAACCAGTTGTAACTTGTCGACCCAATCACTTAGGCGCCACCTCTAGTTCTCTAGTAGTTGTAGCACGCGAGCCATCCCGTCACTCTTTAACTCTCCATACAACCCTGCTTTCACGCTCTAGTTCCTCCTTTTTCACTATGTCGTCCGCTGATGGATTAGCTCTCCCCTCTAATTGTAACACTTCTTACACGTACATACCCTTCAAAACACCAAACTTGTTAAATGTATTAATTTGACCGGTGAAGCCCGCAAATCAGTCCCTTCACATATTGTCTCAAGTACACTCACCCTCGTATGAAACTTTCCAAAACAGGAGTATCATTAAGGCCTTGTTACCGAGTTTTGCAGTGATCTCGAAAATATTCTTTTTATTGGTACCTAATACTCATATCAAAATTTCGCTGCACAGTTTTGACACTTATATGTTATAACTTGTAGCTGAATTTTTTTGTAGAATTATACTGAACGGTTTTTTAGATTTCATTACCCAAAATACCACGTTTTTCGTCGTGGAAATAAGCAAAATGAAGGAAATTATTTATTTGCTGGCGAATGGTACATTATTTTAAAAAACACGTCCACAGTATTGTGCATCTTGTGATTGCACATTGACTAAAATGTTTTTAAACTTTTGGTTAAAAAATATTTGAGTTATTTGGACCAGTCTGAAAAAAAAACTCGGGAACAAGCCCTTAAAGTAGGGTAGTTTATTGCAATGAGATTTTTTCACCTCTTGGTTCCATAGCTTTACGTGCTCATCCGCAGCTCTGCCTCAAGGGTATTGGCTAAGTGTCTTTGTTTAGAATCTTCGCTTATTTGACTTTTCCAATAAGAGCATTGTTACTAAGACAGCAAACGTCTGTGATTTGCGGGTAGGAAACCAAGACGGGGAGAGTTAAAAACGTGGCATCGCTGGCAATGAAGCAGAATTTCATATGTCAACATGAAGTGGATAAAGTTGTTGAAAAATTGTGTTCACAGAAAATCTGTGGTTTTACTTGCGTGCATAGTTACAGTCTACTTCATGGTTATTGCAAGTGTGTCTATGTGTAGAGGCGTCACTTATTGAAGACCGTACGCTCTTGTTTCTACTATTTTATCGATATTAATTTTTACGCCTAAACGAGAGCAGATATCGAAAATATTTTTGACAGTTTTGTTTAAAATAGTCTTCTTCATGTTGACTGATTTATCATGGCAGTACTACGTTTTTAGCTAATTATGTAATTAACGAAATTCTGATTAGTAGAATTTTTGGTCTAAGCCGTACAATTTCTTGTTTCCCAAAAAAAACTATCGCGGTAAATACAATTTCAAAGAAATCTGAAAATAATAATTTTTACATTTCGTTCATGCAACTGCAATATATCGTATCCCACAACAATACTGGAGATTCACTAATAATTAAAAAAAAATTGTGTATGAGGAAAGCATTCTGATATGCATCAAAATAAACCCATATTAGTCCATGGGGCACGGCCATAGAAGAACAGGTCTGGACACTCGCCTATCTGCCAATGTATTTTGCTTGACCCCCTTGTTGTTTGGCTGTAGTTCGTCAAGTTACCGAGAATATTGTACTTTTTGGCGCCTTTTTTCCGGGCGGTCGGACTCAAACTCCGTCCACATTTTTCCATTGTTAAATTTTTAAAGTAAATAAAGGTTGCTGGAGCTTTTTCATAAATTTTTGAGGGAAGAAAGTTTTTCATAAATTGATAAAAAAATACGTTTTGATAAATTGTTTATCTTAGCGGAAAGGAAGTGGGCGGAGTTTAGTCCGACCGCCCTAACATCATCGCCAATAAAACACAACATTCTCGGTAACTTGGTGAACTACAGCCAAACAACAAGGGGGTAAAATATCCAGGCAAGTGTCCAGACCTGTTCTTCTACGGCCGTGTCCTTGAGGGGATATGTCATTTTAACTGAAAGTATAAAAATAGCCATTATGCCTTTATATAGGGAAAAGTGAACTTAAGTTAACACGAGAGTTACGACATATTGCTGTTTCGTACACGATATGTTCTCATTTAAGCTGGAAAGAATAATAATCGCAAAAACCAGTATTAACAAGAGAGCATGACCTTGGCTGTGCCAACAGGAACAAGGTTATTGCGACACCATATGTCTGTGATTGGCGGGTAGAACTCAAGACGCTGGGAGTTAATACATTCCGACACTAACCACGAAGCTGAGGTGTATGTATACACGTATGACACCGGAACAGTTTAGGGAAAACATATTTTAGTGAAATATAGGCGGTGACACGTATCTAAGTAAGTACGTTACTAGATTACAAGCTGCTACTAGTACATACAATGTACTTCTTGTAGTTCTGTGCGTTCCTATGAACAAGGATATCTATCATGGAGGTAATAGTGGATGGAGTGGCTTCCGCCGTAGTTCGCCAGGACAGCAGTAGCGGCTCGTGTGTTGTTGAGTGAAGAGGTTTTGGTCAGCGCTTAACATCGATGTCTTCAGCGATGGTGAGGGGTGATATGATGTATGGAGCAGCGCCGGAATGAATGGGCGGGGGGAACGGGAGATCCCCGAGAAAACCCGCCGACCAGCGGTATCGTCCGCCACGATTCCCACATGCGAAAATCCGGGGACTGACCCCGCCGGGAATCGAACCCAGATCGCCTTGGTGGGAGGCGAGAGGTCTGACCCGTGAAGTAAGGATTTGTGTTGAGGAAAAGAGAAGAGGGGATGAAAGAAAATAGTTCGCAAATATCTGTGAACATTAATTTATTCACTAAGTAACCCCTTCCCCGCACCCCCCCCCCCCCCCCCAAAAA
>PNEQ01102266.1:0-36286 GCA_003012365.1 Medauroidea extradentata | reverse complement strand
TGTATTGCGTGAAATTTTCCAAGGCGTTGCAAGCAGACCATCTCGTAATTATTAAAATACAAAAAAATTTTTGTTTGCGTCAAGATACATTTTCGTTTATTAAGCGTTTTATTTTTTCTTTCAATATGTCTGATGATCCTGGTTTAAAATTGTTTGTATCTTCGAATACGTTCGTACCCAGATTTAGATTGAAACTCTACTAGTTTCTAAAAATACTTGAGCTCCTAATGGCCCTATTACATATTTTAGATATTTGACAAAAAAACTTCAGTTATTAGGAAATTCATTTTGAAATGCATATCAGAAAATACTGTTTTCTGCGCTGGCTAAATTATAGTCTAGGGCGATGATTTCAACTTTTTATAATAAAGGGCCGGTTATTTCCTACCTGAAGTCTCGCGGACTGCACAAAAATACTTTACGGAAGTGAATTATGTCATAATTTTTTGAAAACGTACGTCACACCTCGTTATAAATATGCAACTCTGCCACTGAGCTAAGTCACATATTTGTTTCACTATATTTTGATATGCTACTTTGGACGCACAGCACCGTTACGTCGCACACAGACAATATATACAACGAAGAAATATGATATGTCTAGACTTGTTAACGTAGTAGCACATTTGGCGTGACAGACATATTTATTGGATAAAAATGTAAATATATACGTGTCTGAGATTAGCTAGCGACATGGAAATACCGTCTACTGAAAAATTTTTCGCGGACCGCAGGTTGACGACCGTTGGTCTAGGTATAATATTACATGATGAATAAACCACGAGTTTGCGTCCAAAAGTATTTTCGCATCATTAGGTTTTGATGTATTATGTGCAGAAACTCCTGATTTCACCTAAAATATTTCTAAACCAGTTTATTTATTACTTTACGTAAACATCTGCAGTTTTGTTTCATTGTTACTGTCAGCGTGTCATTATGCAAATATTTCTCCTTCTTTAGTATGAATAAAAATAAGGTATCTGCGAAACCACACGTCTGCGATGTGCAGTAAAACGTAAGTCACATAACAATTTAAAACAGCCAATCACTGACCACGAAGCAGAGCTGCAGGTGTGCACATGAGACATTAAAACATACTTGTACAGAAATATTTTCACCTAAAATATGTGTCCGTACCATCTTCATGGTCAGCGAGTGGATGTTTACTCTCACTTTGTCCTGGGTTCTACCAGCAAATCATAACTAGATTCAGTTTCTTGGACGTACTCCATTGCAAATTGAATGACTGTCAAAGAAAACTAAACAAATAAAAGAAAACCATAAAATAAGCAGAGTGTGCTTTAGTCAGCAAGATACATGCACAACAAGAAATTCCAAAATGGAATCGGATCAAATAAAAAAACAAGGAACAAACATATAACAAATGAAAATAATAACAAATAAAATAAAAAACCAAGTAACATGCGACAACGATGAGACGAAACAAAAAAAAAACAGTAGATATTAGACACGAACAGAAAAAGATAACAAAAGGACACAACAAAAAGACGAGACGAGACAAAACGCAACAGATATCAGACATATTCAGAAAAGACAAACGACACAATGAAGAGACGAAACAAAACACAGTAGTTTTCCAGACAGACAGTGTAAGTATATATAGTGATTCAGTAAATATTTTCTGATTGGTACAGTTAGATGAGAAGCGTGTCTGACCAAAAATTCACAGCAAATAACCATGAAGCACGGCTACCGAAATGCTCATAAATAGAGACCTGAAAAATTCGCGATTTCACTTGAGCACAAGCTAGAATTCCAACAACTGTATGTTTTTATCACTTTCGCAATTTGCCTCTGACTTATTTGACACCTCCTGGAAGTCCCTAAGCCAATAATAAAATTGTACCTAATACAGACATATATCACTTGACAACAAGCAGCTAATGAGCATCTGCCGTCTGCTTCAGTTCACATATATTCATGTAGTCTAGCCTACAACTCAGTGAAGTCGCGAATTTTTCCTGCGTCTACTCATAAAGCAATAAAAGAAAAGGTAGAAAAATTTTTTCTACATACTCGCGACTCGAATGATAAATTAATATCTCTGACTACCAACCTTACAACCAGGTTGTTCAAATGAGGAGGATTAAAATTAAAAAGTAAAATTGTTATCTACTAGTCCATTTTAAATTCGTTCAAACAAAAACCAAACTTTGTATACTATTAACGACGTATGAGAAATTACAAAGTTTTATGTCCCAAGGGCTGAAACATACGTGGAAAACTTTGGGTATAAGACGGAATTCAAATACTTGTAAGTTCGTGCCTTTTTGAAATAGCTCTGAGCATATGTGACACCGACTTGAAGACAACGCGCAAAATACTGTACGCCACTGTTCCTACAAGTAGCCTATTATAAATGTATATTTAAAGTCTAACTGACAAGTAATTTAACCCGCAAATATTTCCGGACTTTATTTTAATCCAAAGTGTGTTATTTTCAAGTTTATCGTTTAAAGGAATAAATACAAACTAATGTTTTATTAGACTTGTATAAAATTAATATTTTAAAAAAGCTGATGTTAGTAATTTAATAATTAATTGAATTTAACCAATACTATCCAATTTGTGGGACTAACATTGGAAAACCGGAACCTTAGGATATTTTATTAAATTTTTTATGGTAGTTTTTCTTTAAGATTCTACGGAAGGCTAATGATACCAACGTACTATTCTCTTACGACGCATTTTGGGATGAGATAACAAGGTATCTTGGCAAAGTTCCCTTTCCTGAGTTTGTGGAGGAACAAAAGGCCTAAGGCAGAGCACAGGCCTTTATTATCAAACAACGTCGTTTATGATAAAAACCATTTTAAATAGGACATTGTTTTAAATTTCTGAAGAAAAACATTACTAGCGTGTTGTTTGAATCGTTGCTTTATTTGTCTTTCACTATGTTACTGTAATTTAGTTAGGAATACAAAATTTAATAGCTGGCACAACTTTGTCAACTTTATTGTTCCGTAACAGCGTACTCATGCTTAGTTCTAAAAATATTGCAAATGGTTCAGGTAAGTTGTGCAAAATAATTGTGCTGAAACAATTTTGAGGACTTTCCTTGTCCGCGAATAATTTTGCGTGGTTTCAAAAATTTAATGCGTCTATATATTGACTACGTATTTTTTTTGGCCTCTCATAAAGCACAGTCACTTTGAGTTGTGAAACATTTTAACATAGATACTGAAAACTTTATTAAGTAATTAATTTGTATACATGAAAAAAAAAAAAACAATTTTTTTTAAGTTAAAAAATTACTAATTTTGGATAACCCCATTTTGTCCTCTGCCGTGTCCTTAATGTGCCTCTTTTCTTTTCGATGTTATTTTTTTTTGTTAGAAACCTTCGTGGGCGCACATGTAACTAACCCAAATTTCACTGCAATCGGATAAATAAAATAGGATCGCATATGTTGCTATTGGTGAATACATTCAAACCCTATTAAATTAATTGGGTTACATTACAAAATGATTTTTAAATAAATTTAATATTAATTTTTAATACAAAATTTAATACAAGGCATAGGGATGTAATAAATACAGCATTTTGTCCTTGGCAAATTTCAGTACTTAATGGATCGTCACAAAACAGGAATTACCTCCCCTTCATTTCTTGTTAATTAATTTAATTAAAACGCAAGGACGTACGTGCGACAGGAGTAGAAAAGCTCTGTAGCTGATTAAATATTTAATACTCTGTCGGGTTACATTATTTACTTTGTCGCTTTATAGACCTTACATTTATGTTTTCAAAAAGACACATTCGTTTTGCGATTACTGCTATTCGTTATTTTGCTTTCCGTTGCATGTTTGTGAATATACTAGAGTTAAGGATGGTAAAAGCTTGGAGTTGATTTTATAACTAATATTCTAACTAATGCATATTTATGTTTCCTAATGTTATGATCGCTGTACAGTGTACATACTGTAGGGAACTTAGACTCAGTAAGAAACATACAAGTTACCAATTGCTGAACCGGTTTGACAGTACGGTTTGTAGTTGTCTACAGAGTTTAACGTAAGTTAGGGCCACGTGTTCCTGGTTACACTGGTGTTGAGAATTTAACTATTTGCATCCTCAAAGGGAACATCATTGTTTTTAAAATAGTTTTAACTGTCTAAGCTAGTTTGTTAATTAACATAATTGTTTTACGATTTTGGGTACTAATCACTTTTATACATATCACAAAGTGTATCACCAGATGACTTCAAGGTTTTGCGAAATATAATGTAATTCTCAAGACTCATAATATAGAGCAAATGCAATTATACGTCATCAAACGCAATACCGGTACTGTATTGTTTTACAATGCTAACACCTAATTAACTGTAGCAGTATTAGTTCGATTACTGGTTTGTACTACACATATTAAATTAATGAATAGTAAAAGACTCAATGAAAAAGTTTTAAGGTGAATACATACCAATGTAAAATAATAACTTTAAAATAACTGCATTTTAATGTTAGCCTTGTATTATTTTGGTTTGTGTGAATCATAAAATATAAATACTATTGTATATTGATCAACTTAATTTTACAGATGTTAAAGTAAAGTAGCGACATATAAACCTGTTTTTCTTTCCAAATTTTATCACACCACTGAACTGTCGCGTTAACGTGAGAAATATATTCATTATAAGTCTTAGATAAATTCTGAAAGCCTTCCAAAATGTAAGTAATTCTTAGAATTTGAGCTGTTAGTTTACTAATACGGTGTTAGTACGTTAAATGTTGGATTTCGTAAACCGACTAATCAAGAATGCTGTGAAAATCTGAGTAGGAAAAAATTCGAAACCAAGCAAATACAGATCGCTTTGGAGCAAACACACACAGACACACAATTTTTTCTTCGAAACGCTTTGAAAAATTCAAGCTTAAGGTCAGTCGCATGGTGCACAAATATACGGTCGGCATTCCGCAAAATATTGCACCCTCAGTTCGCAAGAAAAATGGTTTGTTTGAATTTTACATATTTTGTTAGCAAAATTGACGATATTTTGGTGGAAAATTTTGAAAATACTGTGAGGTTTATTGCTACCAAATAGGTACGAACTATGAAATATTGGTGCCAAACCTGTGTTGCAAATTTTTGATACAAATAATATATAGCTTTAAAAAATACGTATTTTAAAAATAACTGTAAAACTACCTGACGAGGTTGTAAAGGGGGTGTTGTATAATATTCTCGTATATTCAGATTTCGAGCCACAACATTTATTCAAGTTATATTATCAACATTTTCTCTTTGACAAAACATAGGATATGTTCATGATAAATTGCTTGACTGAGTTTATAATGGAATCTTTCATTAATTAGCCATGCAGAATCACTATAACGGAACCATATATTAACTTTCAAGAGAGATTATAAATCCATTGCGAGATAAACATACAACAATTATGTGATCTCCAAAATTCATTAGAAATATATTCTATGCCTCAACATTGCCACATTTACCAAGAATATTTTAAAACAGAAGTTATTACAAAAAATCTATAACAGAAATTTAGCGTCTAGCTCTCCTCCTTAATCCTTAAAAAATGCCTTTTGCACAGTCATGCCTCGAGTTAAGGTAATTTCAACTGCAGGTTGGCAAGAAATGTGTTATTTTAGGAGGGGGTATGGTACAGGGAAAATTTCTGCCACCAGTTTCGCTGCTATTGCTAAGGGACCAGAAAAATACTAAACCGTAGTAAAATTAAACTTAAATAGGCTTGGAAATGAGGAAAGTCATTTAACTCAAATTTTAATTGAAACGAAACCAATTTCGCTTTTTAAATGATCAACACAATGTTGCTTAAAATTCCAAAAAGTTCTGTGATTGGTCTGTTTTCATATCTTACCGATACCAGTGCTCGTAAGTGGCAGCAATTTTATACCTCTGACAAACTTTTAATACTGATATTTCTACCCTGTAATAGAATCAACCTTACTCGAGTACATTTTCCAATAAAGCCAACCTGGAATATCGGAGCGTTGGCAGTGGCATACATTTGAGTAAGGGGCCCGCCAAAGTTCGGGGTAGGTTCATACCACGGTCGCGAGGAGACAAAAGTCCGGCCACATCTGCTGGTCGTAAACGGCGGCAACCCCCATTTCGTATTTTGATTGCTCGCCGCTTGAACATACGCGCAAGGGCGTAAAGATTTTATTTGCTCGGGAGGATTGGAAGGGAACTATAACGCGTTCACAGCTCTTCCAGAAATCCAGAGGGTTGACGATCAGAATTACTACCCCCGCCGGTGCAAGAGTTAGTCCGCACTTGCGACCAGTAAATGCCAGGGTTATCCGGCCCACAGACTTCCTTGTTGGGTTGATATTTTTTATTGTAGGTCACACTGCTTTGAATGGAAATGTCAAAGTTTAAAGTGAACTCTGCCTATGTATTCCGTGCAGTCAGTCGTCACAGATAAAATAGTTAGGACCGATAATTTTTGGTAAATAGATTTCTGCTCAATCATTACGTGGACATCTGCAGCTGGCTGCTTATTTGCTGCCCGAGTTCATTGATACCAGCCCCGTGTCTGATTGGCTCCTGAATGTTACTGCAGATTTTCTATTGGTCTGGCAGTCTGGTAGCAGGACAGCCGCCTTACGCTGATTGGCGGTAGGCATTTCAGTTTCAGCATTATTTTTAAATTCAAATAATTTTTATTCTTTGTTTTTATGAGCATGACATTGTAGCCTGCAGTTTATTTATCGACTTTGATTTTTTCTTAGTTTGGTGTATTAGTTGATTTTAGTGTAGTCGTTAAAACGGAAACATGCAAAATATTACTTTAATAAGTCATTACGCGAAAACTATGAGAGATAAAAAAATTTAATAAGAGCCAAATTTAGTCACATTTTGTGTCTAAAATAAGAAAAAATGTGGTACAAATAAAACATTTAAAAATTGTGATGAAAATTGTGGTAGACCGCGCCCATAAGGCAATGAAACTAAATGGTACAAAAATATTTTCGCCACAAAGTCATGGCATATAAGTCAGTGAAACAGTTTGATGCCAAATTATTATGCCCAAAAATAAGTGGACACTTCATAAAACTCATATGCCCGCCTGCTTGATATCAGAAGTGTAACAATCTGAGAGAATATGTTGTTTGGTTGAGTTTTTGATACTTCTAATCGCATTTATTACAACTTGTTAATATGTACGGATACCTTAATTTCCCGAACACTATCTTGAACCCTTATTTTTCAATGCTTTTTTTTTCTCATCTGCCACTCTATCGTGGCCAATGATTCAAATATTTTACTCTCAACATATTGGAGTTCTACTGGCATATCACATACCTGTGACATCGTAATAGCCTTCTTCTCATTGGGACAGTCAAGTAAATGTCGCCTCTTCTAGGACATGCAGCCAATAATCACGAAGTATGGCCGCACATCTGCCAACATGTTACGGAACCAAAATAAGGCAGTCAATTCTCTCGAATATCAGAAATCCTTACTAATGTGCGTCGTATTTACTTATGTCAGAAATTACATGCCATAATTAATTGCATAAGAAACCATATGATATCAAACAGAAATCATATTTGGCCAAACATTTCAAATGTTTAGTCTTATTTTTCTGATTTTTTTTCTGTTATCAAAGGCACTACTTCGCATACTGCCCCTGCTAGTGACAAGATATTTATTTTTCTACGGCAGTAAAGTTATTGTACTGAAACAAAGTATTGAATTAACAGTCCGAAGCCAGAAAAACTGGTTTCTTTCTGTTTGCTTGACTGCGCTACATTACAGAAGGATCCCTATTGTCCTAAGAATTCTTCGCAGCAAAAGGTTATTCCTTTTATGATTATAATACGTATTTTTTCACATTGTACAAATTACTTCTGATGTAATTTTATTATCTACAAAGTATTTCAAATCTCACACATTTTGCATAGTAACACATACATAGTTAAAAATGATACTTTTCGACAACTTAGTAACAGACAGCAAAAATGTATAATGAAATATTAGCGAAATTACAAGGAAAAAATGGAATATTATTTACGTTAAATTAACATTATGCAACTGTTGTCAAACGAAACCTACTAATTTTAGTCTATGTTTTTGTTGCGTTTTTTTTTTCAGATGTCTTGTAATTTGTGTTGTCAACGTTGTTGTAGAATTTTGCAACAGTTTTCTATGAAATTGATTTTCGTTCAATAGTTCTATTATTCAGTTTTTGTTCTTTTGGATGCGATTATACGTACAAAGTAATCTACAGATCACTAGTGCACCATCGAGTAACCGAATTTCGGATTATACGAACTGCTTTTTGTGTACATAACAATGTAAAAAATTTTTTCTAAACAATTTTTCATGCAACGTAAGAATGTAAGCTCATTCGCACAAGAGCTGCAAATGTGCAGTAAGGCATTCAGAAAAGTTGTTGGATAATTCTTGTAACCAAACATCTGTGGTTATAACTATAAATCTTAGCGGATAAATTTTCGGAGAGGTATGTTAAATTTTTTTTATCGTCTCTCTGTACCAGTCTGTATATGATGTACACGTTTGTAAACCTTCTGAGGATATATATATATATATATATATATATATATATATATATATATATATATATATATATATATAATGTATGTGTGCGTGTGTTGATACAAGATGTACCAGTACAGCGGTTACAAACTTTCTTGAGATATGGAGTACAACCACACTATGGGAAGTCACATAGCAATGCATGATGAGAAACTAAGGGTGAAAATAAAATTAAAAAATAAGATAAAGAGCCATCGATCGTCATCAAAGCAGGTGTTCGAAATTACGAACCCGGGACATGACGCAGACCTCACAAGGCATCACTGTGAGCGCAGTAGTAACAACAATATGTGCGCATGCGCGGTCATATCGTTACCTTAATAGTAAAAGCTCGTAGCTCCATATTAAGAATATTTTACTTCGGGCCCTTTTGAACCATAAAAGTAAGGTATTTACAAAGAATATTGATAAAAGTGGATATAAATTTTTCATTTATAATAATGTGGTACACAATTGTGTATTTCTCCTCAGTGTAAGGGAAATTAAATAATTTTTCGCTCCTTTTTTTATAAATGGATGCGAAATGGAGTACGAAGTTTTACTATTAAGGTAACGATATGATACTTTGGTTTACGTAGCGCCATCCAACCAGCCAAGGACTTCCCAGAAATGTTGTATTAGGAGTAACAAATCTGTTTTCTTCTCTTCTTCATGTCTTTTCTTTCTTGTGTTTTGTGTTATGTGTCGTCTCTACAGCGTCAGGAAAGAGTTTCTGACCATTCATTGATAAGTGATTTCCCATCGTCTAGGTGTACTCTATATCTCCTGAATGAAAGTTTGTAACCTCTGTACAGTTACAGCTTATATATATATATATATATATATATATATATACACACACACACACACACATAACTTTTCTTGACAGCAGTTGACACTTGCTTTCCGTTTTTAATTTTTCTTTTCTTCTGGTATTTTCTGCAACTTGCCAACATTCACTCGCAATAGTAGGAGTTCATAATTATGTTCAGTTAATAATACTAACCCATTGTAAAAATAGTTCAACTGTCACACATACCTTTATATAATTAGGTAAACTGTTGACTTTTATTGTAAATATTTTAAAAAGTAACGGCAATCTTATCAAAAGGTGCATTATAGAATCCTATGTGGCTGGAAATTATATTTTATATCGGTAAATAAAACAGTATATTTTAGACTTCCAGGTAAAATTGTGCAAAAAATTTAAGATATAATTGTATTATTTGGAACGGACGATTCTTTAATAGCAGTGTCTACACGTTGTACAGTATTTCTTATGGCAGCAACCGAGAGAAAAACTATGCATTTACATATTGGGATTGAGCTGAGGAATTCCGCGCGAGGAAGTCCCGCTACTGTGTGTTTTGGCTGTGTCTCAGTTCTCGCTCTGTACGCAGATGTTCATGTTTACACAAAGTAGGTTTTGTACGTCCTTGGTTTTACCCTCTACTGTTATGCCTCGCTGTAAACAAAAGCTTCCCGAACTACCAACTTCAGCATACGCGCGTGGGCAGGTTACTTCATGTGTGTTTGTCGAGTGTTGTACTATGTTTAATATTATTACCTTAATTTATGTCATGTCTATTACGCGGTTTGAAAAACACGACCGCATTGTTATGCTGAAACCAAAATTATTTGATAGTCTAAACAATGGCCAAAATCATAAAAAATATCATCATATTGCATACATATCACAGTTTTTTTTTATCGTACAGTTGATGTCCCTGAAAACTAATTCTCAATATTTTCTGGTAGTTGTAAAACTTAAAAGGTGAAATTCTTCCAACATATTTTCAATGAATGAGAGAAGGTATTTAAGAGTCCACTATAAAACGATGAACAAATTTTTAGTTTTCAAGCAGTGATATTTGATTTAGAGTATTCACGAAATATGTGTTTAGGTAGAACCAATTTTATGTATATGTTTTCTATCATTGCTGGGCTTAGTTCGGATTGCTTGTAAAATGCAATTCGCAAACAGTAAGATAATAAACATCATTGAACTGTATTTTTCCTAATTGTTTACAATTTCATTTAATTGCCTAAAGCAAATTCATCGCAAAAATTTTAAAGAACATATACACAGAACTGGTTCTGATTAAATAAATAAATAAATAAATAAATATATATATATATATATATACATGTTAAAGAAATTTTGCTTTGAAATGCGTTGTACCAGACATATTTGTCTCTGAGACGTTTTTATCTGATTGCCTGAAAAACTATTTGATTTGTATTACTCTCGTTGCGCCGCACCTGGCGAGCTATTTCGATCCCACCTACAAGCTTGAATTGTGTTTTTTTCATCCTTCCTCAGAAATATTGTAATGAAAATTTTTAGCTTTGCTGCATACACAATAAAAATTATAATCGGTTAAGACAAATTATGTAACATAAACGATGCTCCAACTCTCATAACCTATTAACATAACAATTAATAAAATTAAATTAGACATTTTTCATAAGTTACTCAAGTGCTATATTTTAAAGGTATCCACGTTACTTATTCTCCTACAGCTATGTTCTTACACATTATAATTTACATCCACTTTATAAAATTGTCTTAATTTAAGTAATACAAATATTTCGGTACAAAATAATACTCGCTGCTCAACTAATTTGTAAAATAAAAAAATAAGAAATAAATAAAATCTGTTGTATGTGAAGCAATATATTATTTCTTAAATTACGTCGGTAGAAACCATCTGCTGTGGTGTGTCTCGTAAAATTTAACTCAGCGAAGGGTGTAAACGAAGCTCTGGAAGTAATAAACACAGGACCTACATTTTTTCGAAAATATTTTTATTCCAACTTGTTTCAGTGTCTTACCTGCACATCTGCAGTTCGACTGCATGGTTAGTGATTGGTAGAGGCCGGCAAATTTCGCGGATTCAATGACCTGCATGTCGATACCCTCATGTGAAAACCTCGTTACGCCAAAATCTATTTTTTTTACAGGAGAGGAAGGTTTTTGCTGGTTCCAATCCAACATTAAAGCCACGTAAGCTCTTATTTTTACTAAAATATAAAAAAACATATCTGAAGATACACGTGTAGTAAACCTCGTATCTCCAAAATCAGTTTTTTTTTTTTTTACAGGAGAAAGAGTTTTTCGCTTGTTAAAATCCAATAATGGATTTGCGAGAGTTCGGATTTTTGCTTTTAAAATTTTGAAAAACGTAATTGATGATGCGTGCTTTTTGCAGTTGTTAAGGAATTTTTTTCGGGGTAGAATTGTAATAATAAAACTAAAATCGAAAAAAAAATGGAGTTACGAGGTTTTCTCATGAGGGTATCGATGTTACAAAGCATTATACTACGCATACTCAAGCCTCGACCATTTGTCAACTAGCTGCTACTCTGTGGAAAATTAGACAATGAACGAATAGACGGGTCTTGAGTATGCATAGGACAATGGATTCTAACACGCGGGTCATTGACTCAGCGAAATTGTCCGGCCTCTAGTGATTGTGTGTTTCAACTGACACAGTCCCACTCTTCTAACCGCAATTGAGTGAGCTCATTGTAATTGGCACTGTTGAGGGAATGACGCCTCTACACAAACACACCCTGCCAAAACACACGTTAAATACTGAAATATGCTCGGACAAAAGTCTTCTCACAAAAAAAAAAACATGGTATACAATGATTATCACAGGAGTAGACTTTTGGTGGAAACAATATTTTCACCAACTTGTTCGTTACGTGCACATCTGCGGTTCTACTTTATGGTTACTGGAAAAATTTCTTTGTTCGGAAACGTCCCACGTGATTGTGCCAAGACCAATAAAATGAAGGTTACTGAGTCTCCACACGTCTATGATTTGTGGTTTATGTGTGCAGAAAACTAAGACAAAGACAGTTAAAAAAAAAAAAAAACATCCACTCACAGCCCATGAAGCAAAGTTACGCGAGTGCACATAGGCCTAACGTGTTGAAACAACTGTAGAACTATTCACCGAAGATCTGTGGCTTCAGCGATTGTTATTTTTATTTATTTGTTCAGTTTTACGTGCTCTCGAACAGCACATAACCTTGTTAGTGGTACAATTGGGGGGGGGGGTGTTAGGAGTCAGCCAGAACCTATATTAAGGAACCATCCCAGCATTCGCCTGGAGAAAATTCTGGAAGACAGAAATCAGGATGGCTGGGGCCGAAGATCTAACCCGGATTCTCCCGAATGCGAGGCAAGTGTTTTACCACTTTTTTTTTTTTTTTTTTTTTAATGTTTGGTGCAGCGGCGATGCGGAAGCTTCCTTATCATCACTGCACCAAACATCCCCCCCCTTTAATGTGACTTAAATTGAGTGACCCCAGTCCTTTTCGTGAGACAATTTGTATAGTGACAATTTTTGAGACCCAAATGGACAAACACTAATTTACACCCAGACAGACCTGGGAATCGAACCCAGAACCCCCCGCACCAAGGCCGGCCGCTCAACCAACTGAGCCACGGGGGGTCGGCCCCACTTATCCACCAAGCTTGGCCGTTCAGCGCTACGTTATATACTGAGTAATGGTCCTCTATTGACATTCACAGTATCGGATAATTCTAGTCACGTGGTGTCGTACGAACTTCACAGGAATGCAAGCCAATTTCTTCTCTCCCGGTAGGCGTACAGAGAGAGAGGATGGAATGGTTTGTTTGGCCCCCGCTGTTTATTTGCGAATCCGCGGCTGGAATGCGCAAGCTATATGCAGAACAGAAAGGTCGTTTCAGTGATTGAATGCGCATGGTTGGTCGGAGGGCGAGCGAGCGCCTACATTCCTATCCGTGTTTGTGCTTAGAATCAGAATACAGAACCGTGGACACCCCTGGTTAGCTATATTTTATGGAATTTAACCTTTACATTATTCTAACTCATATGGCTGCATGCGTTACGTTTGATGTGAATGACAGGTGACGCACGCACCTCTATTTTATGTATTTGTTTAGTAGTTTTGAACATATATGACGTTAACCAGCCTGAGGCATATTGTCATGCGACCTGCCTCGATAGAATGTGTGTGTGAGGCAGAAGCGGTAAGGTTGCCGTTAGCCGACGAATTTACTGTATTATCGCCTCTCCGTGCAAGCCACTCAGCTGGCATGCAGTGTTTACTATTATACTTTTTCCAATGGGACACTAAGCGATGACCATATTATTTTATTTATGGGTAGCAAAGCTGTTTTTATAGTTGTGAATTTAGAATCCAGTTATTATTTTTCCAGATACGGCAGCCTGTAAAATTCATTTTTTTAAGCGACTAAAAATGTTTCTCATAGACGTGCCGAATTTTTAAAACTATAGCAACATAGTTTGAAGTGTGTTCTTTTCGTCGATACACAATTATAATGAGCGTTAAATAGTTCTGTAAAAAAATAGCCGTAACTCGCTGCAATGTATTTGAGGCGCAGGTAGGGAGGCCCCTTAAAAGTTACATAGCATTGTGTATAAACAAAATTATTATTTTTAAAATTTTATCCTTTGAAAATAAACATAACATGCTATCTCAGCAAGTTATAAACGAAGAATGTAGTTGCATTCCTTTTATTTTACAAAAATACAAATGAGGCGAAATTCAAAAACATGCTTTTGCAAACGCCTGTGCTATTTAGAATGTTCGTGACATATTTTCTATTGCGTACATAATTTCAATACTTAGGAAACTGTATACTGAGATCCAATATTTTTTTGTTTTATAATATTGTCAACGGTGTTAGATGGAGGAAACATACAACGTAGCAGAATTCGCTGATGTACGGAATGCAGCTGTTACGTGGAAAGATATTAGTAATTTTGTTATAACTCTATATGGGACCGTAACTCGTAATTCATATTTAAATATTTCTAACTAATACATAAGTAACTATATACATTTCGACAGAGGTGACAAACTATCAACTGGACAGTTTTGTTAAAAATACGACTATGTGTGCGAAACCGCTGCAAAAAGTTTTATAAAATAGTCTTTTAAAATTAACAATACATTTTAAATTAATTAAAATGATAAATTTTGCGGATAAATTACTTATTTATAAGTAACAGTTCAATTGTATTATAACGCTGCAAACGCATCGTTTGGCTAAATAAATTTTACGAGTCCAATACGTATACACCCCGGAATGATAATAATGGCGTTCTAGCAAATTGCGTTGATAGTAACATAACCTCTGTGCACAAGACACCGAACTAGTGTGCAATTTTTCCTTAATAATACTTCCTGCAGTGTCGCTATTTAACACGTAGTAATAAATAAATAAATTAATAAATAAATATATATATATATATATATATATATATATATATATACACACATGGAATAGAATGATGTGTACACCCTTGATGTTTTCTAAATCCCCGTGATTGAATTCTCCGGCTCGAGTAGGCCCATGAAAATGCCCGCAGTATTAACATGAATACATTAGGAACACAGAAGCTGGAAACAAACAGTAGGAATCAAAATATGTAAGCGTGTTTCCTATGCCGAAGGAATACAACAAGAACCTACCCGTACAAATAGTGCCATTGATTTGGTGAATACACTCTTGCACCAACTATTTCTATGCCTTACGTGCACAACTGAAGATCCGCTTTATGGTCGCTGATTGGATGTTTTCAACTCTCTGCGTCTTGGTTTTCTGTCCGCCAATCACAGACGTGTGGAGTCTCAGTAACCTTGTTTATATTGGCAGAGACAAATTAGTGACGCCTATGAGCATGGCACGCTGCTAATAACCATAAAGCACAGCTTCAGATGTGCACGTATAGAATACAACAGGTTGGTGAAAAATTCTTTTCGCTAAATAACAGTAACTCTACACAAAATTATTGAGCCTACTTTTCTAAATATGTACATATATAGCCTATAGTCTAAGTAGATGCGACTGTTCAAACAGATTTTAAGATATTAAACCCTGTGTATACACATTTAGGTCGTGCTCTCTCCAACAATTATGGATGTGTAAAAATAAACATTTAAAAGTAAACGTAAGAGGGTTTACTTAAAAAATACAAATTCATCATAATACGTCTAGTTGTTGTCGAAATATGACCAAAATGTATTTATTTTATCAATAATTTGCTAGATTTAAAACGGGGAATCTGCAGTAATAAATACACTGAAGTAAAATGTTTTGTAATTTACTGTATTAAACTATAAAGTCTTATTGTAAACTGTTAGTTTGAGTTTGGATTACGTCGTTAAATATTTATTTATTAATGGTTTATAATCTCCTAAAATGGCAGATAAAATATATTTTATTACATTACGCTTATGCCACAAACATGTAGACAGACACTGTCACTTCGACGGCAAAGTGATCTCATACGCCTTTTATTCGGAAATTACTCTAAAAATATTACATAGTTGTGAATGACAACTGATGACTGAAGTTCTACACATGATTTTCTCACCTGAGGCATACATAATCTGTAATGTGCATGTTTGAAACAATAAATTATGAAATTCTCTACCTCTATACGGTGATGTATATAGAACATCATTTATATTAAAATATAAGTAAATAATAATAGTTTAAGGGTTGCGTAATTTACTGTTTTTGTTATATATTTGAAGCATGAATATTCTGAGTTATCTAACGACTATTTCATTTTCTAATATATGTTCAGTTAATTAAGAAAAAATTTTCTTTAGTTGGTGTAGTAAAAATAATTGTGAAGTTAATTAAAATTCTACATTATTCTTTGTTTACAGATATTCGGGTCTCCGAGTACGCCAGTCTTGGAGAATCCAGAATATCAGACACGATGGTACTTCAAGTACTTTCTTGGGAAAAGTGAGTAAAAAAGTATACTTGTTAAATGCAGTTGTGATGCGAGCTCGTTTAGTTTGTAGTATTTTAAATAGAAAACTTATTAAATATTCTTATATTACTAACAGTATTAAAATTTATGTCTCAATCTTGAATAATTAAAAGTATTTTTCGTATTCGTTTCATATGCGAGAGTTAAAACTTAACGTTTTTCTGCGTGTCAAAGTAAATATCAAAATTCCAGATATTTTAGAAGATATATAAGAATAATTATTGTCTTCAGTTTATTTATTTTAGTGACATTAAAATGGCACATTTCTTATACAAAATATGTAATCTGAATTGTTGATTAAATTTATGTAAACATATTAATATATGTATAAGTGTACATATTTATATGCTAATAAGGTATATGAAAAATTAAACGGCAAGAAATAGACGTGTGCTGGCATTGCTTAAGGCACTCAGACTTTAATAACAACGCTATGCTGAACGTTTGATTTTTAAGTTCTTTATTACGTTTATATTCTTAAAATTTTTCCAAAATGTAGACACATAGGTTTAGGCGAGGTTTACACGAGAACTATGCAAATAAAAAAATTGCTATAGATGTCGCTTAGGACAATCATTTTGACAGAGTGTTTGAAAGGTCCCGCTATTTAGTTTTTCAGTGGTTTCGAAAATATAAATTTTAATGCAATTTAATGAATATATCAAAAATTCATTCTTACAGTTTTAACACTTATATTTCACCGTTTATATCTGAATTTTTCTGTTGCGATACACAGACAGATTTATAGATTTTTGCTCCTGAAATATCACATATGTGGTTCTCAAAATAAGCCAAAGAGAAACGAAATAAGTTTTTGCTAGCAAACGGTACATTATGAAAAAAAAACGCTCTGGCAAAATTATGAATCGTATGACTGTACACAGACCAAAATCCTTTCAAATCGTTCGGTTAAAACATATTTGCGTTATTTGCAATTGTTTGAAATTAATTTTTGTGGGTTGTGTGGTTCTTGCACGTATGTTACAAATTCTTAATTTATAAATTCGGCTAATGGAACAGTAGTACAAGCGCGAGATGAAGGATGCTATTAAGACGAAGCAAGGAAGCTACTACATTTTCCACACGACCCCTCGTCAGAGTAATCTCGTGAATGCAGTCTCTGAGGAGACGTATTACAGCTTCTAGCTACAGAATACTGCTTGTTTCTTGTTTCTTCGTCTGACGTTCTGAAATCTATTTTAAACCTTCATTATAGCGCAACGTATGTCGTTATAATGTCAGCGAAACTAAACAATAACTTTACAAGCAGGGACAATATACGTAAGAGATATAAGCGTATAAATTATTTGATCTATTGTCTTTGGTTTTTACGTAGTTCTTTGTTAAGGGCAGCTACTAAAAAAATATAATCAGAATTATTTGTAGCTTGTTACAAATTGTATCACCAGCAAACACATTTGTGTGAATTTACACAAGGTGCGCCCTTTTTATAACTTATTCGTCGGAGCTTCTTCATTTACGTATGCGAGTAAGCTTCATCACGAAAATAGCGATGTTATTATGTTAACATTAATATTAAAAGTACTGATATTTTTCCTAGCCAAAGCCACTGGCCAGAAATTAAGATCCTGTATTTATACACGTCTTACTGTCTGATTTGAAGGCTTTCGCTATACGAAGTATATGTAGTTATGATGTCTAAGAAGGCTTCAAGCTTCACGATAGTGAGTGATTCTTGCGTATTAGTCTACCGTCCCGTAATATGTTCTAAAACTACATTATGGATCAGCGTATGTCGTGTTGTGTGCGAAAGTATACATTAATTAATAGCAGGGAATTAAGATGCACAAATTATTTGGTATGTTGCCTTAGGTGTGTTTGCAACCAGAAAAATACGGCAGCTATACGTAAACAGCATGAAAAATATTACTTAGTACAAACAATTTGTGGAAATAACAAACACATCTTTTGGTTTGTTACATAGCCTATCTCTTGTAGTTTCTACTTTTGTAGGAACTTATTACATTCATTTATCATCACAAAAAAGTGAAATTATAATAACTACTGATATTAATTTATAGTTATCACCTCTTTTTGTAGCCAAAGACTCTTGACAAAAAGTAAGATCGTAAATTTTCATCCTTAAAGATTATTGACACCATACTCTGTGATAAGAACGTTATTTGTACGACGTCGTAGTTATGTTGTCTCATCATTTAATGCAAAAATGGCACCGCTGTGAGCTTAGAACATTTTAGGTGACCAATTTTAAACAACAAAAAAGAAGGAATTATTATCCACTATTACCAGGAATTTATATGAATGTTAGAGTTTAGAGTATTGTTTTTAAACTATTCGTCTGTTTATTCGATATAATTCTCTAATACCGCCGTTATGTTCTGGTAATAAAATTTAAGGGCTTAAATTTGTTTTAAAAATCATTAGAAGCTCTACAATTATAACATAACAATACGCATTGACAAATAATAAAAACTATTACAGGGAAATTAAAAGTAAACTTTTTATTAATATTACGTGAAACACATTTTTCTTTGGTTAGAGGATACATAGCCAGAGAAAATTTTATAATTTTGTGTATCAACTAAACCACCATATCAGCTTTTTCAAGACCATTTCACAAAATAATTGAGGTACATATTATGAAGCGAACAAGAACATGATAGTTTTCTACCAATGCACCAGACAACTAGCAGTTGGTGGTTTCTCGAACGTAGGTAACGCAATATGACCTACTTTCAAGACACCGCCAATTGCTAGCTGTCTGATGTGTTATAAAAACAATGATGTTCTTGTTCGCCTATGAGGCGTCTAGAGCAGAAGTGGTGTAAGTCCAAAATTGAAGAAAAAATGGGATAATTGCATGTAAGTCCACAACATGGCATTTTTTCAGTGACAGAGTTAGGTACCCTGTTTCATGTAACTTCAGTACAACTTTATAGCTACTTATGAGCAGTGACTGATAATATTCCGTGTCACAATTCAAGAAATTTTTATTCTGACGTGGACATTAAGATATCAATTTAAATTTTGTCTTGTATTGTGACACATATTACGAAATATTAACAGTTATTGCCTGTAAGTAGAGGCACGATTATTTCGCGTATTGATTTTAGGTCACGTCGAATGCCAATGATATATACTTCTCTACTCCTTCTGTGATTAGGCAACACCTGCTTTAACACATATTTGACGACTGCAAGCCAGTGATAAATAAATAAACAAGTCGTGGTGGTAACACGTGTCAAGGTTAGAAGCCAATGGATATCTGACTTTGGCCAGTGTGTGCATAGGTCTGAGAAGTCTAGGCTGTTGCTAGATTAATACGCGAAATACTCGTGCCTCTACCTATAAGTTGTTGTCAAATTTTACTGAAGTTACATGAAACACAGTATAAGTTCGTAGTTCACCCATTTCCGTGTAGAGTGAAGCACTTTACTGCTGCTGTGACAGTGTCCCGTCATTTTTCAGTGCAGAAGTAAAGTGTATTCATGGTATTGTGAAAGGTGGCGTTGAGCAGTTGAGTGTTACTTTTGTATGTCCCATTCACAAAAATACGCCGATTTTGTTTAAAAAAAACTTTACATTTTACGTTTTTACAAAGGTCTGTTTTTCTCCCTTCAAAGATTTTAGAATTACACCACTTCTACTCTGTACGTCTCATATAACTCAGTTACCTTGTCAACTGGTGAGTTAAAACCTTAGATTCTTCAAAACGTTTCAATGATAGAACTCCGTTATTATAAATACAACTTTGACACAAAATCGATTATATACAATGAGTTATGGGAAACTAAATGTGTACAAAATGTTAATGCTAAATATACTATCACAAATATGCTCTTTCATGTTCGACATGATTACTCTCTAAATCTGAATTAGTGAATATTCACTGATTCACGCCAATAGATGGAGCAGTTTCATAAAATTTAATCAGTGAGAAATCACTGTGAAATATGTAACTATTCACTGTTTCCGATAAAGAGTGCCAATATTCCACAAGTTAAATAGTGAATGTTCACAGATTTTCCAGTAATTTTTCACTGGTTCAATAAGTGAAAACTGTTCTTTGAAAACAACTGGAAAAAAAACTGTGAATATTTACTAATTCATTTGTGAGATGTTGGCACTGTTAAAGGAATTAAGTGAATATTCACAAATTAAACAGTGATTATTTTCACTGATTCAAATTGTTGAAACTGCTCCATCAATCTGCGTGAATCAGTGAATTCTCACCAATTCAAATTGTTGAAACTGCTCCATCAATCTGCGTGAATCAGTGAATTCTCACCAATTCAAATTGTTGAAACTGCTCCATCCATCTGCGTGAATCAGTGAATACTCACCAATTCAAATTGTTGAAACTGCTCCATCCATCTGCGTGAATCAGTGAATTCTCACCAATTCAAATTGTTGAAACTGCTCCATCAATCTGCGTGAATCAGTGAATACTCACCAATTCAAATTGTTGAAACTGCTCCATCAATCTGCGTGAATCAGTGAATTCTCACCAATTCAAATTGTTGAAACTGCTCCATCAATCTGCGTGAATCAGTGAATTCTCACAAATTCAAATTGTTGAAACTGCTCCATCAATCTGCGTGAATCAGTGAATACTCACCAATTCAAATTGTTGAAACTGCTCCATCAATCTGCGTGAATCAGTGAATTCTCACCAATTCAAATTGTTGAAACTGCTCCATCCATCTGCGTGAATCAGTGAATTCTCACCAATTCAAATTGTTGAAACTGCTCCATCCATCTGCGTGAATCAGTGAATACTCACCAATTCAGATTTAGAGTTTACAAAATAAAACACAGATGGCCTGTGTTGTTCAAGACGACATAAATGCAGACGACCTCATCCTGTGGGTTGAGCTATAATTGTGGGACCGCAGCGGCCAAGTGGTCCGACAACCCACCTTCCACCAAGGCGATCCAGGTTCGATTCCCGGCGGGGTCGTTCCCCGGATTTTCGCATGTTGGAACCGTGTCGGACGATGTCGTTGGTCGGCGCGTTTTCTCGGCCATCTCCCGTTCACCCCCACCCCTCTCATTCCGGCGCTTCTCCGTCGTAGGGCCTCGCTTCATGGTATCATTAGGGCCACGATTTTGTCGTGAAAAGATTTTTGCCCCACTTTGTTTCAATGACTCACGTGCACATCGGCAGTTCTGTTTCAAGGTTATTGGCAGCGTGTCTTTGTTCAGACACGTTTCTCATTTGACTGCACCAATCACAATAACATTATTGTGAGTCTGTACGTCTATAATTAGCCAAGGCCAGTGAGAGTAAAATCATCCAACCACAGACGATGTAGCAGAGTTGCAGGTGTGCACATGACGCATCGTAACTAAATGTTGCAAAAATCTTTTCGCCATAAAATCGTGGCTCAAGGTATCATTCATGGTACGCAATTTGCCTACTGGCTCCTATTAATGAAATATGCATTCGGGTTGCGACACCCTGGCACTGTGGTATATTCCTTATACGATATGTATTTAATGTATCTAAGATAGTTAGCAGCTATAACTTGTTCGCCATTTTGTAACTAAATTTAGCTCGGAACACGGGATATCAGTAGGGACATTGAATTTTCGCGTTTTGATTTCTGCATAAGCTTGTTTCAATACCTAACTTCACCATTTTCTGCTCTGCTAAGTGCTTGTTGGCCACGCATTTTATTGTAGAAGCGTCTCGTATTTGACTGCGCTACTAAGGTTTCGTAGGAACCTGAAAAAAGTTCCCATTTTCTTCTGGGAGCAAGCTAGATTTCAAATATCGGTAAATTTCTGTCCATCATTATACAATTGGCTCTTGACTTATTTGATACCTACTGAGGATAATGAACCAATAATATGTAGGCAACTACATGCAGGTACAATCATGTGTTGTGACTCTGTCAGCGAGCAGCCAATGAACAACTGATGTCTACTTGAGTACATATATATATATATATATATATATATATATATATATATATATATATATATATATATATATATTCTTGTATTCTAGCCCACAGGTCAGTTAACACGTGAATTTTGCCCGTCTCTAAAGACTAGGCATCTGTTACACCACACACTTGTGCCTTGCGTATGTCATCATATTATAATCGTGAGAGTTTAAAATTCTCCATCACCGGCCACGAAGCGAAATGCAGACGTGAAAGCCAAAGTATTGAAACAAGCTGGTGTGTAAATCTGTTTGCCAAATTTCGGGATCCTTAACCAATTGAAACTCTCCACATACATCCCAGTGTTTCTGTTATTTAAAAAGGGGAAAAATATTTCCTTAATTTGCATTTTCTCCTGACGGAAGACTTGTGGCCTGATTTCGAACAGTACATTAAAGGTACACACGTGGTTTCTACGTACTTACGTCGCAATAGGCTATAATTCACTGGCCTATTAAAATTCTTATCACATTCGTACCTCCTCGTTGATACCGATACTCGACTCATTAATTTGTACAGACGTGGCAAAGTACACCTCACCTTGCAACACAGCCGAGCCACAGGAAAAAAAACCTTCAAACGTGCTATAATAATTTTCGAGTCAACAAAAGTCAAACGAAAACATATTAATTTGGAGTCATGTCTGTTGTCAGATAATAGTTTGTAATTTGCATATCCACGTTGAAAGGTGTAGTTCACATAAGGTTTTCCCCCTCTTCCGTTCTTACGTTTACAGGCTATGCTACGTAGCACTGTTTAGAACAAAAGTGTTTGTTTTCCCACGAGATGGAAGCCCGGGGAGTGCTGGGATTGGATGAGCTTGACGTCCCCCCATTTCCATTAAGAAGCCAAGCCGGGCTCTCAAACCTCTAGGATTATCCGGCTGTTGCCTCGCTTCTGCTGAGCGTTGGCTTCCTAGGGAAATTCGCCCTAATGGACTGCGTCCCTGGTGTGGATGCAACCTGCACGTACTGCGTGTTTAAGACAACTCTGCTAGGAACAACATAGATATTTGCGTGGAAAAACAAATTTCTTGAATGGTTCTCATATAGTGAATTATAAAGTATTCACACTTTTTACACTTGTACGTTTTACGGTAAAAATAACTGCTGATAGTTAATTTGAAACGCTTTCAAATTTGTATTCATTTCGTATATTGTAGGGCCTAAATTTTCGGCTATTTAGGACAATATTAGTTCCTAAATACACATAAAAGTTTGGATGATAATCTTTCAAAATTCAATAGTTTGAAAACAATTGAAGGGCACTGGGAGAGTCAATAGAAACCCACAATATATATGAACACTGTAATGTACATGTAAATATAAGTTACGATTTGACAAAGGAATTTAATTAAAATAATTAATTTTAATAACTTAAATATTATTTACTATAGTATACTTCCAATGAAAAATATGCAACTACACAACAATAAAAAAATGTGATTTTTTATTGGTGTAGGATGTTACGAAAGCGGGCCTGCAATAAAATTAATACTGAACAGTGCTGCCATCTGTTGTCATATCGCGTAATCTCTTATGTAGAAATGTACAATACGCGGTAACCATTATGTTTTGCATAAAATTCAATTATTTGATACTTGTTGGTTACAATTATGTGTTTTAAAACTCTTTAAGTTGGTTATTGATACTCAAAATGTGATGTAAAATATGTTTGTTAATGTAGTATTTATTTAAGCGATGCGGATATAAAACTACAAACCGAATGGAAATAAGATTTCTGTGGTAAAAATTCAAAGAACTAAATTTGGTTGCAGTCGATATATAAATTCAGTAGTACGCTGTCAAATTTTTCTGCGACGGTTTGAGGAATTTCGGGTCAAATATTCTCCGGATACGTCCGTGAATTTACGGAAACTTATTTCCTAATCCATTAGATGTTTCCGTAAAACAGTTTCATCATACGAAACCGAGCCATACTTACATGTCCATGATGCTACAATCGCATTTGAATTTTTGCCAGTGATGTTATTAGTATATATCCGCAATATTTACAGCTCTCTAACCCATAAATTTACGATTTTTTCCGTGCAAGTATCCGCAGACTTATGGACAAATTACATTTGATTCCGTAGTGTATATTTACTATATTTTTACCGACACTACTTCAGTTAATTAACTATTCAATACCGTTAAAATTTAGAACAGTGTACATGAGTGTATTTCAAGTGATACCGAGCCAGTGGAATTTTTTTAGTATGTTGCTAATGAGTACTATACAACAGTTGCTGAAATACTCATAAATATTTGGTGGCACTGTTAAAAATAATTTCCGCTGTTTTACGGAGAAGTGCTATTAAAAATTCCCCGCTAGTGACTGTTAATTTACGGAAGACAACTAGCTCCTCTTAAGGAACCTCACATATTTATGAGACTTTTTACTAAGATGCAGGCATAATAATGCGTACGGTTAATTTTTATTTTTTTCTCGCAGTTTTACATATGTTTGATCAGTGAAACGAAATTATGTATAACTGTCTTGCAAAATAATGTTTCCATTTGTTAAACAGTCATTTCTGTAACATTATGAAGAAATTCACGGAAATTTTGTCCTGGGTGGCTTTTATCTGAATTTGTCCCTAGTTTCTGGTCGGAACATTCTTGATATTTTGTTTCTTTGTATTTAACCCGCCATACGTTGATTATTGCACTTGGCGAGATATGTTAAGGAGTTGAAATGCTCAGTTGTTTTACAGCACAACAGTTATGAAAGTAATTGTGTTTGTTTGTTGCAGTGCATCAGAACTACGTCGGCGCAGACTGCGACAAGGCTCCGTTCTTCTTGTCAGTTGTTCTGACAGACGCCAACAACCAATGTGTCCCGCAATACCGCGCCATCCTTTGGAAGAAGACGGTAAGTGTTTTCAAGTGTCCACACATTTCAAAAGTTTAGCTCAGAGCATAGTTCGACATTTCTTTGAGTGTGTTTAGGTTACAGCGAAGACGTATTATTTTCCAGCATTGACATGCATTAGAATAATATATTTGGAGTTGGCAATTATTTTATTTAGAAATTTTCCTCTTAAAATATTAATTTCCTTGGTAGAAAATAGTATAATTGTTTTAACTGTAAGACTTTTTTCAACAATCCACATCATTTGTTATTTCCTTGAAAAATGTGGCAGTATTCATAACTAAAGAACGGGAAATTTCGTGGGTTCAACAACCTTCCGGCTAGACTCCTCAGTCCTGTGTACACACTGTCCTCAGATACTTGTTCATTGGGCTGCTGCTCCAGCGAATGACCAGCTGTGTATCATAAATGGAAGCGCTGAGACAGTGAGAGCATCCATGCATGTCTGCTATTGGTTCAGTTACCTTTTCCAAAGGAAGAGTTTCTGTAACACTGCCACAATGGACGACTTGAAAAGAGGCGGAGCTTCAGTCAGGTGTGAGATACAATTCCTATCTCCATGGATACCTCAGCCGAACATAACCTTCATTTAGCTGTTTGGTTTCACATGTCCCGGATGAGATGTACGTCAAGAAAATTGATTATTTATATGGAATTTGCCGTTTTTTTTCTTCAGGCAAACATTAATCTTATGTATTTGCGTATCTTAACCATGAAGTAGAAACTACTATTTTTTACCCTTGCGTGCAAATCTATGAATGCGCAACATTTTTGCTTTTTGCAATTACCAACTAACAAATCAGCATGTTTGTAAACAATCTTTGTTTCCCACAGTACTTTTCCCCTGCGGTGACGTCAGGGGCCGTGAACTTCAAGTCGTCCATTGCAACAGTACTAAACTTGGACTGGATTGTGAAATATAAAGTCTACTTGAATGAGTTAGCCAAATTACCAAATTTCAAATCGCTAAATGAGGAGCGCCAAAGCGGCCTACGATTATGTGAACAGTAATGCCAACTTTTTCCCGCTCACTAATTATTGTTCCACCGCCCTTAAGTTCCAAGCGATCAACTGGTGCCGATCTTCATATCGAGTGAAACTTACGTAAGTTATAGGCACATCAATCTGGGAAAAGACGGGAAGAATTCGTGAATTCTCCATTATAAATTTATCGTGGGTAGAGCTTTTAAGACGTGGAGAATTAAAATAATTTGATCACCGATTATGAAGTTGAGTTACAGATGATAACACGTATCCCTAATTATGCATAAGAAACATTATTTATCACTTTTAATTTATTTATCTCTATTTGTCTTATTACTTGAATGCGATTTGGTGCGCCGAATGGTTTTCATCAGAATCATTTATTAAATGTTTTATAATTTGTTTTAAAAATATTGGTAAGTTTTTACAATACTAAATGAGATCCTAAATTGAAACCCACATCAACGAAATCACGGAAAATAGCTAGTTTATTTGTTAATATTATATATTTCCACTTCAAATAAAAACCTAAATCTCATTATTGCAACAGCTCTGCCAATGTTGATTTATTTTTGAAACCAGAATTCACAACTAATTTTGACCCCTAACCTGGAAAACACAAGTTGTAACAACACTAATTACATTGAGTTTCCCAGGGCTCGGTTTTTTTTTTGCGAAAAACGTTTTGCTCAAAATTGTTTCAGAGCCATATGTGCACCTCTGTTGCCCTGTTTCAAGGCATGTGATTGGGTGTTTTTAACTCTCAGCGTCTCTATGTTCTGCGCGCACGGTAACCTAGTTATTTTTTGGCACAGTCAAACAAAAGACGCCTCTGCAAAAATACACGAAGGCAATAAAATTTAAGCAGAACTGCAAATATGCACGTAAGGCATTGAAACTAGTTGACGGAACTATCATATGTCATAAATCAGGGGCCCCAGGATACAGTTATTTTGAAACATTGTTTCTGTCTTCAACAAGCCCAGTTATATAACTGCTCGGCTAAACACAGAACGCCGTGTGTGATTTGTCGTAACAAAGTTTACACCTGTCACAAATTTGATCATCAATTTATGCAGGAAAAATATGCTGTAATTTATTAGAGACTATGATGAATTTTTTTCTTCTTCGAGATTTCTAGTGATTGTACTCATAGGCATTGCTGAGAATCACTTCCTTTGGAACAATCCCACTGTCTCCCGCAGCTGTAGTACAGGTTGTTCACGATAAAGTGAGCACTTTTTAAGATCATCGTGTCTAGAATAATTATTTTATAATATTGTGTATTGTAACTTTCCGATGTTAACTTTTGAGTTAAAAATTGTTAGTCAAGTTTGTATTATCTGAAAAGAAAGAAGTAACTACGGTTGAAATGTGCTTATTTTATCCGGAGTTACCGACTCATGTTTTAAGCTTATCCGTGCGGCTTTAAGAGTGTTTAACTCTGTAAATAAATCAAAATTTTTGTAAAAGGAAATTTTTTTGGACCATAAGAATGTCAACTCTGGGACTCAAGAACGGATAAACGAGATTTCCCTTACACCGTTGCAACCCATAAATTTTAAAATCATTTTGGGGGAAAAGGTGTGCTAAAGATAACTAAATCCTTTATTTTTATGCAAAACCGTTCGTATTAATGGCACTTGAGTGAACTATTAAAACATTACATTTTTAAACATTTTTTTGTTGGCAAATGGGCTGCTTTAGGAATATACGAGTTTTCTTACTATCCGTGTATTACCCGACATTAATTACCACGGTAAATAGTTTTTATTTCTATGTACTGAATTATTCTTCAACTAAACCAAGAAAAGAAATGAAGGAATTTTGGTCAGCGCTTGACACCGAGGTCTATAAAGCTGGTGAGGGGTGACAAAATGTGACTATGGAGCAGCGAAAGAATGAAAGGACGGGGAAAACGGGAGGTCCTCAAGAAAACCAGCCGACCAGCGGCCTGATCCGGCACGAATCCGAGGACAAAACCTGGCAGGAATCGAACCCGTATCGTCTTGATGGGAGGTGAGCACTCTAACCACTCCGCTAACCGTTACTCCTACATGTACACGAGGACCAGAGACCAGCGAAGGACTCCGCTCTGGCCCAGACGAGGCGGTAGAAGGTAAATGAGCGCATTTGCATTCCTGACGACAGTATAGCTGTGTTCTGCCCCTCACCCCTCACAACCTCCTCCCCCAGGGAACAATAGTGAACCCGCACCTTTCCAGACAGCACGCACTCAGGGACATAATAAACTCTTGTGCGTGACTCGACGCGTGCTTGCCAACACTTCCTTCCATCCGGTCCGGAGGAATTCCAATTTCGACTACGACGTCGTTCCAGCACTTGTCCAGACCCTCGCGAACTGGGTGTATGCTGCTACAATAGCTCTTAGTGGTGTTCACGTCGTAAAAGTCATAATTTTGTATTTGCATTGTATTGTGATCGTTATATTGACGTTACTTGTGCCGACATTTTCAACTTGTATATTTTTTTTTAGCTCTCATAGTTTTCCCATAGCGACATGTCAGAGTCAGGATTTGCAAGTTACGGGAACATGGTAACAACAGAAACAGAGTTGCATATTCTAATGAAATAATTTATACTGAAATTAAATATATTTGGTGCCATTTGCTAAAATATTTAAAAACACACAGCAAATTCCTTTTGTAATTTTTTTGTATTGCCGCAAATAAAGTATATTGCAATAATTTTCAGATATTAAAAAAAAAGTACAAACGATTTTTGTGTGTTTTTTATCTTTTAGCATATGGCATAAAATATCTCATTTCAGTGTAAATTATTTTATTCAAGTAAACCACTTTATTTTTCTAAGTACCATGTTCAAATCCTGTCTTTGAAATGCTGCTATGAGAAAACTATAAGAGTTAAAATATTTTTACGGGCGGAAAATGTAGTCACAGGTAACGTCTAAAAATTGAACACTATGCCGTAGGAATATAAAATTATGAGTTTTTCCCATATGAACCGCCCTAAGGCGCTCGCCTACTGGCCGTTTGTTAGTGTGAGTGAGGTACGGCGCCAAGGGCGATGTTGACCGGCTCATCTGGTGCGATGTCGTCTCTACCGCAAGGCACTGACGGTGTGCAGTGGTATCGTATATCCCTCGCATGACTGGCACTTTCAGTAGTAGCCCTATATTTTTATTGGTGGAAAGTTTTAAGTGAAGCCCAATACACCTTTCTATGGTGGTTTCAAAAGAATCCCGTAAGCAGTTGTTCAGATACAATGGATTGAAAAAACCGTGTTTAGCCATTTTGAGGGGCTCCGAAATAGTCATTCTAATTAACGTGATGTTTTCGATCTACCTTTCCGATATCGTTTGAAGTGTTTGTTCTTTTCGTAAATGCTCACATTAGAAACACGTTTTTATTCTCAGAAATAAAGAGTTCTTCTATCACACTGCAACGTTGTTTACAAGGCAGTCGGGCGAGTACAGGTCACATTATAAATATATAATTTTTGCCTGAAAATTAATATGAAAAATTTAACAATGCAGTTTTTAAATATTTCTAAAAACGAGATGCTACACTGCAGTGTCTGTATTTAACGACCAGTTCGTTGGCTGTTGTTTTAGTGAGTGGTCACGTGGCAAGGACAGAGTGTACACAGGAATATTGAGTCTAGCCGGTAGGTCACTGAACACTCGAAAGCTCCGGGTCTCTAACCAATGCAATATATTATATGTAAATATAATGATATATTGCAAAAATATGTTGTGCCTGCGTATCCTTGGAAACACTGTAGTTTCTTGTAGCGTTTATGATTGGGTGATAGCATAGCCGTCTTTAGTAGAAGGCTGCGGCCTTAGATCAGGCAACACTGTCAGGAAGGGTCATTTTAACACTTCTTTTGGCTCGCCAAAGACAATAACTCTACCTGATTCGTTATTGTGCCATACATACCGGCGAATCGGGGGAAGCCATTGCCGTTAGCGAGACAAAAGAAGTGTTAAAATGACCCTTCCTGACTGGGTTGCCATATCTAAGGCCGTGGCCTTCTACTAAAGACGGCTATGGTGATAGACCTCTGGCACAACGTAGCTGTCAGCTGATCAATATTAGGCATTACATATTTCAATAGCGGGATTATTATTGTCTCAGTCAAATAGGGCAACAACTCCAAGTACAAGCGAGAGTCAGTTATATTTTTATAAGCTGAACGTACGTTAAAACCCAGCTAACAGTCAAGTCCTCCCGCGATAAACCATTATCTATAATTACATGGAATATTGAAAGGCAAGACGTTGCGATTCATTAAGGCTGTTCAAGTGCGATAAAATCATAATTTTATATTTTTATGAAATATTGTTAGTTTTGTAGACAGTACATGTGAGTACATTTTCCTATTAGGAAACAATTTTAACTCGCATAATTTTCTCATAACGGTGCGTCAAAGTCAAAATTTGCATGCTCTGCTGCCATGCAAATAGTGAAAACCAATTGACTTACGTAAGTGAAATAATTCGCGGTGAAATAAAATATGAAGGGCTACGTAATGAAACATTTTTTAAAAAATCCCGTGAACTATTTTTGTATTTAAAAAAATTTCTGAATTTTCAACTTCTTTCTTGTACTTTTACGAGTTTTTAAAAAATTCAAAATATTATGCTATGGTCTTTAAAATCCTTTACTGCATAGCTCATGGGACGTTATATTACAGTGAATTATTTTGTTTATGTAGGTCCGTTGGTTTTCACTATTTGCATGGCAGCAGAACAAGCAAATTTTGACTTTGTCGCACCGTTATGAGAAAACTATGGGAGCTAAAATTGTTTTGTAAGAGGAAACTGCACTCACAAGTATCGTCTACTAAACTAACAATATTTCGTAAAAATATAAAATTATGATTTTATCGCACTTGAACATCCTTAATGACATTTGCTAATTCCTTGAAAACAATGCAGTTTAATATGAATACACAAGACGAACTTTCTGATGGTCATGCACTACACATTTATAATCCTCGCGGATCAACGGTCAGAAAATACAAAACTGTTACATCCTTGAATGCCAAATTCGTTTCGAGTTGTACTTTATTTTTTACAGATTGATATCAGATTACGTATGTTATTAAAGTACTAACAGTTCAACAGGACTAAATTCCCTAGTAACGTGAATATTAATCCTTAATTATCAGTTCTTTACCACAGAACAGAAACTTAATTCAATTTGTCGGGACACACGTGATTTTAGCGGAAAAAAAGAATTTCACCAATATGTTTAAAATCCATTAATGAAAATCTGCAGACCTGTTTTATGGTTTGGGATTAAATACTTTTTACTCTCAGCTTCTCTGGGTTCAACTTGGAAATTGCAGATATGGTGTCACAATATCCTAACTCCAACTGGCCTAATTAAATAAAATATGTCTCCGCGCATATAGACGCGGTCGATCTCTACGAAGTAGAGACACAGTGTTGAACGTAAGTTCGATATTTTGTTTTTAGCTAAACTAGGAATATGTTTTAATTTGTATAGGATTCATTTTACTATATTCGAGTGGCGATTGCCTTGTACCAGACTTGCTACTCTCTACATAACCGATTTTCCCCAGCTAATTTTGAAAATAGAATAAACAAAAGACTGAGGATGTGAAAGGGCGGATACAGCTATCAAGGGAACATGACACGTATACTAATGAAGGCGGAAGACCACGCCTTTTACCGGAAGTAGTCTCTAACCACTTACACCGCCCTTCCCCTTACAATTCCTCTTCGAAGAAGCATGCAGCAAGCAGGTGCAGTAGTAAAATATATACCGTAATTATGGTACATTAAAGATACGTACCGTATGTACGGTAGTATGTACTTTAGCACCATAATTGTGCGTAATATGCAATGGTCAGGTTACCAGGGGCCTCATTTAGGTACGCGAGGGGGGCGGGGGGCTTTGCGCCCCTGGATTGAAAAGGAAAAATGAATAAATTTTTATGTATTTTGTTATTTAAATAATACTAACGAAAGAAAATAAAACTGAAGTATTATTACTAAAGTTAGTAACATATACATGCTTAATTAATAAAAGAAGATGCAACTAGGTCACTGTCGCCAAAAAAAAATTCCCCCCCCCCCCTTTCCCTTAAGAAAAACTTTAAATGACGACCCTGTATGTTACGTCAAATTTGTATATTTACTTTTAAAGAGAAACTACTCTCAAAAACCATTGGTAGATCTTACATATTTAGCAAAAATTATTTTACAACAATTTTTTTCAGTGCACACCTGCAGATTTTCTTCGTTGTCAGTGATGGAATGTTTATAAATCCTAATGTCTGAGAGTTCTACCTGCAAATCACAGATGAGTGGTGTCGCAGTATTCTTCTTCTGATTGTCTCAGTCAAATAAGTCACACTTCTGTACAATCAATCCCTGCCAATAACCATCATGCCACATGTGCCGATGTGAATTAAAGGTAGTGAAACAAGTCAGTGAAAAATATTTTCTAAAAAAATCACTGGCTGTACCCATAAGTGGTGAAGCTTGAAGTGTTCTAGGGCAAGCGGTGATTATCAGTTGCTATACAGAACCACCAGTTGCGTGTGGAACCATTTGACTGTTAGAGGTACACCACTCAGCCAGTAGCATGTAAGATGTGAGGAGCTACTGTAGTTCTCAGTAATACACCTAGGTCTCAGCAACACAACTGTATCCTGCTTAAAAGTGTATATCCGGATCTCATACAGCTTGCCTTGGAACACGTCCACGCTTCGCCACTGATACCCCATAAGCCTACACTTTTGTTTTATAACCGTACATGTATCACAGTTAATAAGATGCCCAGAAATTCAAACCAATAAATAGTCGGCAAGTATTGAAGATCTTATCTATGCATATGTGGTCTAAGTGAAATTGGTTGCACAGTTCGACAGCAGCCAAAGAAAAAAAAAATATTGCTATAGAATGTATAATTGTTCAGTCTAATTTGGAGGTCATGAAACACGCAAAATTTTATTTAAAATGATAAAGGGTTTTCATTGGGTTATACTTAGGCTATTTCTCGGCTAATTATATATGTGTATGGTATTAAAAATATTCTGCGATTCGCAAGCAATCTTCCAGACCTTGTCAAGTCTTTATTCAAGCAGTCATTCAAGTGGACATGTGCTACTATAGTGTTTTGTAATTGACAATTTCTCGTTGCTAAGTTTTGATGTTCGCAATGAAAGAAAATTAATTTCTCTATGTAAACTACAAATATTCCCAACCTGAATTTGCCGTTAACTTGCAATATTAAAAATAACGACAAATTTTCTTTACAAAATATAATTTGGGTACGACATAATGGCTCTCCTTGACAAACTTGCAGTCACCGGTTTTTAATAATGTCTTGAATGTTTCAGTTAGTTACGTAATAATGCATAAATTTAAAGGAAATATTATTCAGACGAAAAGTTTTCATTTACTGGAAGAATATGTTGACGTGATAACACTTGCAAAGTTGTATTTCATTTTTAGTACTGAACGTTGACGCTTATTTTTGACATTGATTGCCTTAAAATAAATTAACATCATATATATATATATATATATATATATAATACGCGCGTGTAGTAAGTAAGCACACCACATGAATCCTGGACTAAAACGGAGAAGAAAGTGTAAGTGGCTAAATATTGTACGTTACTTTTGGAGCACAATATAGCAACACAGCACGGAGAAAATCCCTTCCTGCACTCCACTCTAAAAGTATTTTTAATGTATATTATGTCGACTTAACGTAGAATCACGTTTAGACTGCTCTGAATTTGAGCCTGCGCCCGTAATACCAACAGTGGTAGTAAGGTATATGTGTAGCATATGAGAGTACGTACGCTGTGTTATGTGCCCACATTGTACACGTAGAATACCATTGTACAGCATTTGGCCACTTATAATTTTGTCTCCAATTGATACGAGGATGCGCGCGGTTTTCAAATTGTACGGTCCATTTTGAACAGCCTGTAAGTGAATTAATAAATTAATGAATAATAAATTAATATACACGTACACATTATCCCGTATACATTAATCCTTTTTTTTAAATTTAACATGGTAAACTTTTTTTAATTCAAAGAAATATTTGGCAAAGTTTCAGATGTTACTAATTTATCTTCATATTATTCCCCAATTAAATCGACGTTGCTGTATGCTAGTTGTTCGGAAACCTTTATTAACCAGTCAACCCCAGGCTAAAGGTTTTGCTGGCTTCTCTCCGCCTGTCTTATTTATCGAATAAGCCGTTCATCCGCATGCAATTTATCACCTAGCAACGTTTCTTTACTTTCACCGAGAACTTCAGCGGAAGCCCATTTCAGTGGCGTTGTTGGTATTTCAACAGATTAAGTTGCAGAAGGTCATGAGTTTATATTCCTTGAAACGTTGATTTGAACAAAAATTTCCAGTTACCTAATAACGTTATTCATGCCTTCTTCCAAATTGTCAGACCAAATGCATTAAAGTAAAGGCTTTATACGCTTGACAGCTATGTCTGTCCGTCTGTCTGTGTGTCTGGGACTGTGTAGCTTCGAAACAGATTGATCGATTTCAATGCATTTTTTTTTTAAATTTGAAAGCTAATATCATTGCGATGGCTCTCAACTAAATGAAAATTTGACGAGCTGTTTATAAGCTATGAATTATTTTTTTGAATTTGTCTAAGAATTCTATACACATGAAATGGAATATATTTCATAGTTTCATATTTAACGACTGGATGTAGTTTTTTGGACAAACTCCATTGCGATGCAGACGTTCGTCAAATGAAACTATTTTTCTTGTTTAGCTGGCCTTGTTTGGCTTCACACGATCATATTTATGGAATTTTATGTTGTGTATACATCCTGTTGACTGAATCATGTTATCTTCAATTTTATTTTACAGACTTCTGCATCGCAGTGGAGTATGCGTAAAAATCTGCACCACTCTTTCACATATCAACCATATTTTCTCTGCCGTGCTGCTGAAATTTAAATTTTTTACAAAGGTTTTAGTGTGAAAAGAAACATTGTTACCCATTACCGTGTGACGACAGAATAGGGAAGTAATATTAAAAACATGATACGTGTTTCACGCATATGCCTTTCTATCTGTGTATGTCTGTTGCTCTGAAGCTCCCAAACATATATACATATTTTAATTATTTTTATATAGTACAACAATAACTTCAATACTTTTAACTGTGCAAATCTTAATATTATTAAACTTGGTAAAATATTTCCAATAAGCGTAGTAGTATTAAAATTAAAAAAAAACTACAACTAAAAGTTGAATTAAAAATGTTAAAACTCACTCACAAAATATTCCCCCAAAAAATTCAAAATAATAATATGATAACATTGTTCACATTTAAATGCGTCGGGGAATATTAAGTAAACAAGGTAATGTAAGTGGGCTTTACGTATCTACGACAGCGAGGTAATTTGAAACGGTAACACACAACTTGGTACAATGACAGGAACTAGGAGAGGAGTAGGCCATATCGCCTTTGTTAAGTAACCATCCCAGCATTTGCCTGGAGAAATATCGGGAAACCACAAAATGCCGAAATCAGGATGGTCGTAGAAGGGAACAGAACCCGTGTCCTCCCGAATGCAAGTACAACGTGTTACCGTTCTAAGTGAACAAAATATGTGTTTCAAAACTTGCTACGTGACAACAGAATCAAACAAATAAAAATAGTATATCCACAAAATGACGTATCAGTCAGAAAAAAAACCTAATCTAAATATAGCCTAGTTTAAGAATTTTCACATATGTACTCAGAATTTAGGGACTGATTCGTTTCCTTTTCTGATTCAGCAACCCCCCGACACATTTATGATTCAACAATAATTTGAAACATTAATTTAATACCTTATAAGTGACAGATTTATGTAGGTGTTGAGGTATTCGAATTTTTATTTTATGTGTTAAAATATTTAGACTATCTTAATTTTGTTTCAAAATACGTGGTAAAATTAAAAAAATTAAATTTTGCTGTTAATTGTTTATCGTGGTAATTGTTGTTGGTTGTTTACTTTATAGGCAATTCAAGGTGATGTAATTACAACTATGTCTCCAATAAGTAATGATTATCGGTATATATATATATATATATATATATATATATATATATATATATATATATATATATATA